>PVIR01031459.1:0-19431 GCA_004026965.1 Petromus typicus
CATCCCCTGCGCTCCCCAGCCATGGCGTAGCTTGCGCCCCTGGCTCGGCTGTCCTCTGACTTCAGAGGTGTCACTCCAAACTAATTCCGTAGCCATGGTCCTTCTGCTGACACTGAGCTCCTGCCCCCATCCTGAGAGGCCCTGGCTGGCCTCGGGCACCTGGGGACCCACAGCGGTCTCTCCATCACAAGGGTGCCTGAGTCCACCCCGGCTGCAGCGTGGTGCAGGACAGGGGTGCGCATGGTTAGTGATGTGACACCCAGGGACGCAGTGAGCCATGAGGTCGGTGCCACACAGCTGCAGTGGCTTCACCGCAGGATTTAAATTAATAACAGCTCAAGTATTCACCAACAAAATCATCCATGCTGTGCACTTACGAACTGTCATTACTCTTACAAACACTCGGTGTGTTATTTTGCAGTAATTCTTTACTAGTCTAAAATGCAGGCCAGGAGCCTGCCTCAGCTGCAGGTGTGTGACGAGGCAGAGGCCTGGCTGAGGAAGGCGCAGGGCACCTGGGGAGTGTCAAGGAGAGCAGGCTGATAGGGCGGAGACACCTGTGGTGACCAGGGCATTGTGGGTGTGCGATAGCCTCTTCTGCCCCAGGACCCCTGAGCCACTCTGTAAGGGAGAGCCCAGTATCCAGGGCTCCAAAACAGGACGCCCACGGCTGCCTGGTCTCCAGTGGCCCCTCCCTGCAGGGATGCAGGGTCTCGCACTATCGTGACCGAGTGTGTCGCCCTGTGCCTGGGGCAGTGTATACTCGGAGGCCCGGCATGACGATGAGCCTGTGGATTTGCTTTTGGAGGGAATTTTAATCAGACAGAAAGACTCGGGGCTTTCAGAGTCCTGAATGGTATTTTAAAGCTCTTTGCCCTGGACTTGTGAACACCGCGCAAAACTACTTGTTGAGGCCGGGCCACGCCCCGCGCTGCCTTTCCTGCGATGACTCCTGCGACCCCTGCACACCCCATGCTGATTATGTAAAAGGTCAACTTGGACACGGAGTGCTTTTAAAATACTAACCACTTACACATCTCCCGCCACTAAATCAGCTGCTTCTCAGGACGGTGAGCCTGCTGGGGTACCAGGAAGATTTCCTGTTGTTTCAGGAGAAAAGATTATGAACAGGAATGTGGAAGACCATAAGCATTAGTTTTAATGCACTTCTTACATTTTTCCTTCCCGGTGAACAACTCACAGTGGTCATGTCAAACTTCCCTAAAAAAAAGAAAAAGCCGCACAAAGGAGGGAGATCGGTGCATGAATCACGGAAGTCCCCAGAGCCCACCGGTTCGCTCGGTGTGGGCAGCAGAGGCCTGTGCTGTCTCCATCTGCCCACAGCTTCCGGTTAAGGCACCGGGGATACTCTCCCCTGGATTTGGAGAAACAGCAGGAGCTGGGAGTGGCGCCCAGAGCCCACTGGCGAGCCGGCGTGGAGATGCTGTGGGGGATGCAGCCGCCCTGCCAGGCTGCAGGCACCCAGGTGTGAATCCTGTCCTCCAGACCGAGTCCCCCTCCGACCTCAGCCTGCAGGGCCACTGCCTAGGGAGGCCCTGGGTCACAGCGTCCGCTTACTGGAAACTACAGCACGTCAGGGGCCCAGCTCCTGAGCAGCCATAAGTCATAGTTTCCAGAGGGCATTTTCTATTTCCAGCGGCCTCCTCCGCCCACCTGCCCAGTGATAAATCAGGCCATCGGCATGAAGGGCACGGTTGTGCTGGGGAGTGTGGTCAGCAATGGATGAATGCGGCAGTGTCCCGGCCGCAGACGTGCCATAAATATACCTCCACGAACGCTGCTGAGTAAGGAGCAGCGGGCTGGGAGCGGCAGGGCAGAGGGTCCTGGCCCGCGTGTGGCGGCGCTGCGCTGTCACCTGAGGTGCGGGACACCACTGGTGTCCCCAGGCGGCCTCGGCCCCGGGCACGCTGACTCACGGCCCGCTGGAGCTGGGAACCCAGAAGCCGCGCACATGGTTATTATTCTGGTTTGTAACGCCGCCGAGGGAGTAAATATTTGTCCCTGGAGGCGGGGGAGCTGGAAGCGTAGTGGCCTTTGGCTGGGCGTCCTGCCCCTGGGGATTCGCAAGACTTGGCCCTCAGACGCGGGGAGGGCCTCGCACGAGCACCGCTCCCGACCAGCGCAATTACCTGAAAGGCATATTTTTAAAGTTAAATAGAAACGCACCAAGATTCCAAGCAATTAGTCACCTCTCCCGGGATCACCTGGGGTCTCTGACCTTGACCCCGGTCCTGCGCCCTCTTCACCCCGTTGCAGTCACAACTGAGGTCCAACCCGAGCTCGAGGTCTGGCGGGACGGTAAGGGCAGCGGGGGTCAAGACACAGGGCGGTTGTGGCCAGCAGCCCAGAGGTCACAGGGCTGGTCCTCATGCGGGACAGGCACAGGTTTCCTATTGGTCCGACGCACCTGCTGCGCCACCCAACCGGCCCGACCACCAGGGGGCGCCCGTGCGATTTAAAAGACAAACATAAAACCTTTTTGTCTTTGCTTCGTGATTCTTTTATAAGCTTCACATTTATCAAGTCGAAGGACTTTAAAGTTGCTAACTCCTTGTTTATCCACATAATGATTGCACAGCTGCGCCCCTTGTCAGCGCCATTAACACATCTCATGGAACACCAGACGGGCCAGCTCAGGTTTAAGCTCGAGCGAGGGAGCCTTTAGAAAACATACACACAAGTAGTTAAAACTTAATATTATAAATGTGTGCATTGACTTAAGGCATGAAAAAGAAACCTCGAAAAAGTATTCATTCTAAAGTACTTCAAACAAAAAGTACAAAATTAGACTATATTTTTATTAACCATGCACTAGACCAAGTTCCCTCCCAGTCTTCCGTATATTATTTAACCATCTTTTCACACACCATGCACCCTCTCTTTGCCAATATTATCTTTGCAAAGAAACAGAAAGAAAATATAGTTTCCACAGCTGAGTGACATATACATTAATACGACTGATTAACGTTAATGAGCACACATGTCTAACCGCACAGAGAAGCTCATCCTTAGTCCCACTTTGGATCAGCACACCCTGGTGCGGGGGTTCTGAGAGGTTCCATCTGCGTCCGCGACTGTCCATGTGAATAAACACCCACAGTGCGCACCTCCCTCCTGGGTGCTGTGCTCCCCCTGCTCTTCTGGGAGGCCCAGAAGAAGCCTCCTTGGATTATGGGTGTGGATTACAGCTCCCAGCCTTGCCCACTTCCTTTGGCCCAGAGGAAACCAGCCTATGGGAACCGATCTGTCTCCGGCTCCGGGTCACAGGCCCACAGAGCAGGAGTGGCTGAGGAATGTTCTGGAAGCTGCGCAGTAACTGGACTGTCTGTGGAGAAGCTGAGTCTCAGCATCCCTCTGTGAGGGGAGCCAGGCCTGCACACATGGGACAGGAAGCACTGGGGAAAGAGGCCCCTGCAGATGAAGCAGCTGTTTCCAGTGGCCCCGGGCCAGGAAGAGACGCTGTCCTGGAAGCACTCACATCCACACCTCGGCGGCGGATGAGTCTGGCCCTGCACCACCTGAGAGGCGCCCAGCAAAGGCCAGGCCATCACAGCGCCGAACCTTCTCTGCGGGGGCCCAGGTCACCCTCCGGCCCGCTCGTCCCTGGACCCCACAGAGCAGGACCACGAAACTATCGGCTCCCAACTGATGTGCGCTGCTCCTGGGAAACTTCCTGTAGCTGTCAGTAAGCATATATCTGACAGGCTGTGTCTGCTTCCAAAATTCACTGTTTTCAATTTAAGCTCTGAGGCAAAATCTTTAAAAAATAAAAAACAAAAAACACAAGGCAAATGTGGGCTGCTTCTGTCTCTTAGGAAATGGAAGAAAAGAATAGTGCACCTTTGTCCGTGAAATTTAACATCGTCTACTCCAAAATCCAGTATTTAAGGGAGAGGCCAGGAAGAGAGAGAGAGAAGGAAAACTGTTGGTGTGCTCCCATGTAGCAGGAGATCCCTGCACATACTTAATCTGGATGCATATCGGGCGAGGGTACATTTGCTCGTGTGGCAGAGTCCTCTGATTTCTGCCTCTTCTGTCCTTGTTCTCATAGTTGGTGAAACTGAATCACACTATGTGTAAGACTAGGTGTGCTAGCTCGGGATTAGACGGGGAGAGACCAGCTGGACCGTGTGAGGACGGGGCGCCTCCGTCTCTTCTGTACCGCACGAGTGTCAGGATGCAGAGTGTGCAGTCTGCTTGGGAAGCGGTGAGTGCATACCTCAGGAGGGCTCCCAGACTTGCTTCTGTTAACACCCTTGAAAGGATTTGCTATACAACTCTTGGCTTCTGTGAGGACTTCTCTCCTCCATGTTTACATGGATAAAGTATTATCACAGCACCATATAAGCATTTGACAATTAAAACTGGAGTGGAAAACTAATGTGATGGTAATGAAAAGGGAAAAGCCTACGCGTATGGGGAGTGGGGGTTGTGGGGTGTGTCAGAGAATGGGAAAAAAATGAAAATCAGATCGTGTCATTTCATATACTGGTACAAAATCTCAAAGCTGAAAGTGCCTATGATGTGTACATATAATGTACCAATAAAGATTTGAATTAAAAAAAAACCTGGAGTATGTGATTGCCATCCCTGGCTCGATGAGCTTCTTATTAGACACCTGGAATTATTCCTTCAGAGATCTTTGCAGTGCCCCAAAATATCATCAGCGTGGACTCCTCTCGACCTATCTTTCAGTTTGTCCCTATTCTGATATTTCCGTGTTGAGTAGCTCATTTGTAGCCCCCACGCAGCAGATAGGTATTCTGGGCGGCCAGAAGGAGCACAGCCACGACGCGCTTGGGGTGCGGAGTGCCAATTTTTATTTCTTGTCTCACAAACCTGCTAGGGTGTCAGCTTCACACGCAGTGCAACTGTCAAGTTACCCACCGGATGTCCCAGGCTTTTGTCCGCAAAAGCACCTCTCACCTCGCCTCCGGGTTGTCCCTCTCAACCTTTGGTGCTGTCCGGGCCTGTGGAAAAGCCGCAGCCCCAGGCCACTGAGCCCGCAGGTGCCCACGTCACGCCCTCAGAGGAGCTGCCTTTCCACGTGAGCAGCGTGGGCTCCACTTTGGCCTCTTGGTTTCGGAGTAATTTGCATACATTTTCTCCTGTAGAGTAGCGATCTTATCTTAATTACACATTACATCTACCCTTTCCATCACTGCACAGCTTCAGCCCTGCCTTATTTACACTGACTGAGGACTCAGCGCCTACCTTGGTGCAGGCCCTCAACCTGGAAGTGGCCACTGGAATGCAGCAAGGACTGGCATCTCACTTTCCGGCAGCTCAGGAGCATCAGAAGATAGTTTAGGTTTCCCTCAGAGCAGCTCTGGAATGGCCTAGAAGCCATCTGACCCCGAGTTTTGTAAACAGGCCAACTTCGGCCTTCAGCCCCGCCCCTTCCTGGGCCCTGGGCTGTGCTCACCGGCCTTTGGTCTCCTAGCTCCTAGAAGTCTACCTTGGGAACACAAAACGGGCCTTCATGTCAGCAGCCTTCATGTCCATCACCCCAGCACAGGAGGCCCTGGGTAAGGAGCCAAGGAAGGCCTGGTGACAGGTGAAGACTCCAGGACTGGGCTCTGGGTCTCCAGAGGTGACAGTCGGGAGGACTGGTGTTTGGGAGGAGGTCCCTGCTCTCAAGATGTTATCATTTACATCTAGGAATCCCCCCAAATCCTCCCGAGCTCAGAGGTGGGAGTTTGGGAAGGTGATTGCATGGGGCTCATCGCTAACTTCCGGTTAGGAGCTGGAGTCTGGCCAAAGCTGGAGGTCACTGGGGGCGAGGCCTGGAAGACTCGCCTCGCTGCAGCCCCTCCTCCGTTCTCTGCGCCCCTGCGCCACGCTAGGAGAAGCTCTCCTCTGCGCTCTCCCTCCCACCTTGCAGCCAGCCAGCTAGGGACTGAACTGTGGGCCAAAGTAAGCCCTCCTGCCGTAAACTGTGGCTGTCAGCTGTTTTATCCCGTGAAGAGAGAGGAATAAAAGACACCTGCACTCACCGCATCTCTTCTAAGACGCTTTGCTTTCCCAACACAAATGGAAATGACAGTTTTGACAATAGCTAGCATTTTGAGCACAGCCTTTGTACTAAATTACTTATATATGCTTATGCTTGCATCTTTCCCCAAACCATAAACCTATCGGATAAGTAATCTTATAGATGGGGAAACTGAGGCACAGAATGATGACTCATCTTGCCTGAGGTCATGAGTCCTCACCCGGGAAGACAGGTATAACTTAACCAAAGATAACATCCAAACGTCTCTGTGAGGGTCCTGGGGGTCCTGGGAGTTTGGACAAAGCACAGCCTCCCAGCCATGGAGATGCAGCTTCGGTCCCTGTGTACAGGTGGGGTACAGAGGGAGGCAGTGCACACAGCGGGGCCAGAGCAGGCCAGGCCCCCGCCAGGCACTCCAGAGTGGCAGGAGATGCAAAGCTTGCTCAGTGAGCTGGGGGCCCTCCGGGCCTGTGTAGCCCAGAGCACTGTTCCTCCTCTGTGCCTGGATCTGAAGCACATGCCGGTAACACACTTGGTTAAATCAAATTCCAGCACTGACTTCAGCATGACTTTCTCTTGCTAATGCCAAAAGTTTGCATCATTTCTAAATTTGTCTAACTCTTGAATATTTAGGTTACAAGCATAGTTTGTTCAAATGTCACAGTTTACCCCTCACCCATCGATAATTGGCAACACTGACATGAGCCAGTAACTTGGAATATTTCTTAAAATCCCCATTTATTATAAATTGGAATTCATACTTGCAAATACTGAAATTGACATTTGTAAACTGTCACAGTACACTTTGTTGTATTTAGATGTGATTCAAACAGTTCTTTAAAAAATTTCTCTAATCTTCCCAGGCATTTTGAAAACATTTTTGGAATTGGATTTTGTAGCAGTTAGCATCCTAAATAATCCTCAATATATATTTATTGTTTTATTATAGTTCAATAAAATACATGACTCGAGGAAAACCTCTTTATTCTTATGTGGGTCTGTAGCTTTTGTGTTGAAGGTTGCAAAAACAGTACTTGCTAAGTTGTGGCCAAGTGGCTGCTTCCAGGTGTGTCAGCGCTGGAGAGTGGAAGGGGTCACCGTCCCCACGGTGAGTAATGTGTGGTCTGCACCTGTTACCGGGTGGCCACTACCCCGATGAAAACTGGGGTCCTGCGGCTCATTTGTCTCTCTCTTATCCATCTTTCTCCTTTTCTTTCTCAAATGAAGAAAAGAAAATCAGATATCTTGCTATATTTTGGAGATACCCAGGATTAGCTTTTACTTTGGGTACCATGAACCCCACACTATTTATGAGGAGCAGAAGACGAGCTCCTGTCCTCCCTCCTGCCTGTGTCACCTGAGATCGCCCGACAGGGTCCCCTCTTACAGTGCACTGAACTTGGGCACCACCTCGTCTAGTGTGTTAACTTTGTCCTGAAATGTGCTTGCGGCCTACCACAGAGGCTGCTGTCTGCGCCGCACAGTGGGTGCTGACTTCTCCTGGGATCCGCGGTGCCTGTGGGCCCAGGCCTCTCACATCTAGGTCAGAACTGCCAAGAAGTGGTTTGCTGTGGTCACCTGGGTCCCTTCCAAGGTTGAACATCCCGTGAGCATTTTAATGCACCCACTTACAGGGTCTTTGGCAGTTACAGTGCAGAGAAGCAAAGCACTGCGCCGAGTGCAGCGTCTCTGCCTGAGGGCGAGTCCAGAGCCGGGCCACCTGCAGGTGTGGGACACGGGGCTCCTGGCTAGCAGCCGGCAGCTCCACGTGCCATTTTCGATGGCATTCACCTGCACACTGAGAACCTCCTGCATTTTTTTATTTCATGGATGCTCAACCTGTGCAGCTGAACCTGGCCATGATTTCCCAGAGCGGCTGGACCGTGCGGGAGAACCTTCCACACCAAAGATGGAGCAGCCCTGCGTGTGTGGACAGCTTCGAAGATACAAGTGAAATGATTCAGAACCCTACAGAGAGAGTTCAGCTCCTTGTACATCTGAACGTGGTTTGTGCAGATGTCTAGAGTATGAGGAGTGGGGTACAATGCACCCCGGGCTCCTCGGGAAGCAGCGAGTAGGGATGGTGAGGGGTGTGCAGGCCACATCCGGCTGAGGCTCAGGAGGCTGAGTTCCCAGGACGTGGTGGCATGTGTTACGTGGCTGGCACACAGGGAGAAGCACACCAGAGCCAAGAGTTGGTGCTGACAAGTAAGGAGGGGTCTGCAGCGCACAACACATGACTGCTTCCCGCGCCCGTCAGCACGGCAGCCCTGTGTGCAGGCTTCTGTGTCCCAGACTCCAGGTCTAACAAGGGACAGCAAAGGGAACGACACCTACCTCCTCTTGCCAAGTGGGCAGGGAAGAAGCAGGATCTTCGTTCCCAGTAGTTATTCTTACGGATCTGGGAAATTCTCCTTCGGAAATTCATTTCCTTTTATCCAGAATTTTGTAGCTTACCTGACTGAGCTTTGGAAGGGCGCCACCATCCAGGAGCCTCTGCGTAAGGTAGCTTCCTCCCTCCCTGGGCTGTGATGATCCTCTGTTCCCAGCTGTGTCACTTGCTCTGAAATTCAGAGGCTCACGCTACTCCCCAGGGAGTCCCGGTGCCTGCCTATTCTCTATCCTTCACCTCCCATCTCGTACGTCTGTAAATTGACAGTAGGGTCCTTGTAGAAAATACATTATTGGATCCTTACTATTACTGTTCTTATTCCCTCTGGAAACTGTGCTTTTAGGACTATATTTAAACCACTGATTTTTAAAATGATACTTAATATGGTTGAATTAATATCGACAATGTTTGCAATCGCTTTCTATCCATTAGACTTTTTAGTGTTTCATTTTAATTTTTCAGCTGTCGCTGGTAATTACTGAACAGTTAATGCGATGATATCTCCTCCCTGTGTCTGCGGAGCGGTTACTCCTTTGTGTGTGTGTCTCTTCACATCTCTCCCGCTCCCCCCGCCTCGCTGTAATCATCACACTGCTCCCCTGTCTTCCTTCACCCTTTCTTTATTCTAAACTTTGCATGCAGTGACCCCACACTGCTTCATTTGAACGAATCATCTGCAAGTTATTAAAATTTGTGAACACAGCTAAGATGAAAGATGGGTACACAAACCGCGCCGATTGGCTCTTAGCTGTGGGCAACGGGATCTTTCCTTTATGCCCAAACAATCAAGGGCGAATTCAAGCCAAGGGTCCCCGTCGCTCATTATCTCCTCTCCTCACACGCTCCCGCTGCTCCGCTGCGCTGCGTGTGGCCGTCCCCGAGGCTGCTTCCTCCCCACAGGGAGAGCGGCCACCAGCCTTTCTGGGGACAGCTGTGGGACCTCCTGAGGGCCCAGGCAGGAGCTACCAGGCCCTACCGGCCCCAGCGCAGAGCCACCGCTGAGCTGGGTTCTCGTCTCCCGCGAGCTGCCGGACCCCAGGCCACGCGGAGCCTGGGTGAAGCCACTGGGTTCTCCTTCATGTTTTCCACTGGAATTTCAGAGAACTTCAGCGTTCAGAAGAAACTGTAACATATTTCTTTTTCTTTTTAATTTTTTTTTTTTTTTTTAGGTTTTTTGAGACAGGGTCTCGCTTTGTAGTTCAGGCTGACCCTGAGCTCAGCCTCAGACTCATTACAGCAATCCTCCTGCCTCTGCTTCCCGAGTGCTGGGATGACAGGCGTGAGCCACCACGCCTGGCACTGTGGTATGTGGTGCTGGTTGCTGCTGGGCATGAGTCTCCACACCCAGTATAGGTATGTGGTTACCGGGGATCAAACCTGGGTCCTTGCGCTTGCAAGACAGGCGCCAGAACCACTGAGCTAAATCCCCGGCCCAACTGTCACATATTTCTAGTCCAGGCCCCTTCACTTACTACAAAAAGCCAAACTTGCAGGTGGAGTGTTTGGCCAAGCCTGCAGGCCTCATCCTTACAGGTAGAAACAGACATGCGCTTTCTGCCAGTGCAGAGCTGCAGAGCAACTGCCCCTCCCCCATGAGCCGCTGTCCCTCAGAAGCTCCTCTCCGCTCCAATCTCCACAGACGTAGGGCTGAAGTGAGAAAGTCCTTACCCTCAGCCTTTCTCTCTCAAACAGCAGGTGAGGCCCAGAGCGCTCGGGGAGCGGCCCTGAGGGCTGCTCTGATCAGCCAGAGGTGGCCCTGGCTCCCTGCACAAGCACGTCCAGCCAGCTGCTGGCCAGGTGGCTTCTTCCCCACAGCATCAGCCCTCCCCACGGCCCGCTCCCCAGTGCCTCCCCACAAGACCCTGCTTCAGAATAAGAGTACAGGGAAGACAGCCAGGCGGGGTAAGGGTGGGTGCCTGTGCTTAGAGGACCCCAAGGGACACTGGCCAGGAGGGGCAGACGCACACACAAGGCCGTAAATGCAACCTCAGGGTGAGGGGATTCTGGTTCCCCTGACTGGAACAGCGATTCTGGGGGGTCTCTGCACCCTTCCGATGGGTGCTCCCGTAAGAGGCAGTGAAGAATTAGGAGAAAAAGAAAAGTGCATGAAACAGGAACATGAATGAAAATTTGCACAACACAAACCTGTTTTAAAGCTGCCACATTCAGTAGGCATACAGATGCCCCTCGAGCTGGTGCTCGTCTCTGTCACCTCACTCACCTCTTCAGTGCCCCATAAGCCACCCTGGTCCTCACACCACTGTGGGTGACACCAGCGCTACAGATGAAACACAGCGTGGGCTGGGGATTTAGCTCAGTGGTTCCAGTGTCTGCCTGGCAAGGAAGTATAAGGTCCTGAGTTCAGTCCCTGGTGACCACATACCACAGTGCTGGGCCTGGCGTCTCACGCCTGTAATCCCAGCACTTGGGAGGCAGAGGCAGGAGGATTGCTGTGAGTTTGAGGTTGGTCTGGGCTACATAGTGAGTTCAGGGCCAGTCTGAACTACAAAATGAGACCCTGTCTCAAACAAACAAACAAACAAACAAACAAAAACACAGCAGAAATGTGCAGGACATGGACACTGGAAATTTCCCACAGGGGCTGCGATGGCACAGAACATCACAGCAGGAACCAGCAGGTGGGAGAGTAGAAAGTGAAAAGTTCTGCACAGTGGAGAAACCACCGAAAAAGCAAAGGGAGTCTGCAGATGGAAGAGAACCTCTGCCAGCCGCTCTTCCAACACAGGAGCAGTATTAGAATACATAAAGAACTCAAAAAAGAGCTCCAGTAAAACAAAACAGCCCAACCAAAGACAGGCAGGTGACGTGAACAGATACTTCTGGAAAGGAACACAGCAGCCAATGAACACATGAAAAATGTTTAACACCCTTAGCCATTCATCAGGGAAATGCAAGTCAAACAGCATGCCAATCCCCTCCTCCTGTCACAACAGTTACAGCTCAGAGCACAAAACCAGTAAACATAGGGGAACAAGCCCTCCTGCACCCAAGTGAGGACAGTCTGCAAAACACTGTGGGAACCACTGCAAAGATTCCTCACAAAAGTAGAAGCAGGACTGCCAGATGACCAGGCATCACTCCTGGGAGGAGATAAATGCAGCACAGCGCAGACAAATCTGTATTCCATGTCTACTGTGTGGTATGATTCACAGCAGCCAAGATGTGGTGCCCGTGTGCCCTCAATAAAAGAAAGGGCAAATTCCACCCAGTGGAATATCACTCAGCCATGAAGAAGACATGAATGTGTCATTTGCACAAAAATGAGTTGACCTAGAAAGCATCAAGTTAAGCAGGGTAAGCCAGATTCAGACAAGTTTTGCACGTTTTTCCAAACATATGGATTCTTTTTTTTAAAATTTGAATCTTTATCGGTACATTATATATACACATCATGATCACATTCAACATTGAGAATTTGTATCAGTATATTACACAACCTAATTCTCATATTTTCCCATTCCCCTAGCCACACTACAACCTCCTGCCCCCGATATACATAAGCTTTGTTTCCTCTTTTTATTACCATCACATTATGTTCCCCCTCGTTACTTACCACTACACCCCATGTCCTTTTAAATATTTTCTATTTCACAATATCTACAATATATTCTAGAACTCATTTACATCTTTATTTTCTTATACCAGAGAAAAGATACGATATCTACACATCTGAGACCGATTTACTTCACTTATGAGGATGTCTTAAAGGTATAACCATTTCAGTATAAATGACTCATTATTATCATTTTTGTGACAGAGTAATACTCTATTCAATAAAAGAACCACATCTTCTTTATCCAGTCTCCTGGTGATGGACATTTTGGTTGTTCCAAAGATTTAGATATCACAAACTGAGCTGCTATAAACATGGGTGCACATATGTCACTGTGATAGGAATCTTGTAATTCTTATGTGTATATACCTAGCAGGCCAATAGCCAGGTCAAATGGGAGCTCTAATCTTAGTTTTTTGAGGAATCTCCACACTGATTCCCATAGGGGTTGTATGAGTCTATACTCCCACCAACAGTGGAGAAGGTTCATTTTTCTCCACAGCCTTGCCAGCATTTGCTGCTGGCTAATTTTCAGATAGCAGCTATTCTTTGTGGAGTGAGATGAAATCTCAGTGCTGTTTTCATCTTGAATGACCAGTGATGTTGAGCATTTCTTCCTATACTGCTTAGCTGCTTTTCTTCTTTCTCTGAGAATAGTGTGTTCATTTCAGATGCTCATTTTTGAATTGGGTCTTTAAATTTGGGTGGGCTGATTTTTTAAAGCTGCTTATATATTCTAGATAGTAGCTGTTTGTCTGAGAAACAGCTGGTAAAGATTCTTTCCCATATTGTTGGTTATTTTTCACTCTTGGTGGTTTCCTTTCCTGAGCCGAAGCTTTTTAATAAGATGAATAAGATGAAATTCCATTTGCTGATTTCTTCTGCCAGTTCTCATGCTATAGAGATTTTGTTTATGAAGTCTTTCCCTAAGCCAATGTCTTCAAGAGTTTTACCTAACCTGTTTTGTAGTAGGTTTAGTATGTCTGTTTTAATATTTAAGTCTCTAATATACTTTGATTTCAGCAAGTTCATTTCTGAAAGCAAGCATTACCTTGATTCCAAAAACAGAAAAAGACCCAACCAAAAAAGAGAACTATAGTCCAATCTCCTTTATGAACATTGACACAAAAATCCTTAATAAGATACTAGCAAACAGAATACACAGAATCATCAAGAAGATCATACACCCTGATCAAGTTGGATCCATCCCAGGGATGCAAGGATAGTTCAACATATGTAAATCAATGAATGTGATTTACTATATTAACAGACTCAAGAACAAAAACCATATGGTCATCTCAATAGATGTAGAAAAAGTGTTTGACAAAATACAACACCCATTCATGTTCAAAACCCTACAAAAAATAGAATAGATGGAGTCTATCTCAAACTAATAAAAGCTATTTATAAGAAACCATCAGCCAGCATCATACTAAATGGTCAAAAACTGAAACCTTTCACACTAAGATCAGGAATAAGACAAGGATGTCCACTCTCACCACTTCTGTTCTATATAGTGCTTAAAACATTAGCTACAGAAATTAGGAAAGAGAAAGAAATGAAAGGAATAAAGATAGGAAAGGAAGAAGTTAAACTGTCACTATTTGCTGATGACATAATACTCTAAGTAGAGGGTCCTAAAACCTCCACCAAAAACTGCTGGACTTAATCACCAAATTCAGTAGCTCAAAAATCAATAGCTTTTGTATACACAAACAGACTCACTGAGAGATAAATTCGGGAGTCAATCCCTTTCACAATAGCATCAAAAAATGAAATATCTAGGAATCAATCTAACAAAGGAGGTAAAAGACCTCTACTCTGAAAACTACAGCACTCTGAAAAAGGAGATAGAAGAAGATATCAGAAAATAGATATTTTCTTGTTCCTGGGTAAAGAAAAACCAATATTATCAAAATGACCATACTCCCACAACTACTCTACAGATTCAATGCGATCACGATTGAAATCTTGACAGTATATTTCACAGATCTAAAGAAAATAATTCAAAAATTCACCTGGAACCACAAAAGACCTAGAATAGCAAAAGCAATTCTAAGCAACAGAAATTGTCTTCACCAAAAAGTATGGTATGAGATCATTCTAGGAAATCATCAAACAGAAGTAAGCCAGGGCTCCAGCTGTGCTGAACGCGCCGTTTACTGCAGTGTTTACTGTCATTTGGTCACAGAGACAGGACTCAGTACTGAAACTCACCTGCCTCTGCCACTGCAGGGCCGCCTTCCCCTCTGCACCACAGCTCAGGGCTTCGGGAAAGTGGAGTATCCCAACACACATGGCAGTAGAATGCTCCGCTCAGGCCTTGGGAACACAATGGCTCCCCCGCGGGAAAGACACCAGGGGAAAGCAGATGAGGAGCCCCTGGAACCGTCAACTCCTGGTTTGCAATCAGTTTGAGCAGCTGATCCTGGCCCGTGGGGCTCGGTGTGCTGTGGGTTTAACAGTTGGAGCTTGTTAAGACAATCTGTGAAACAAAGCATTTCTCCTCTGGAAGTGTCCCTGCACCTGGGCTCTTAAAGGCTGAAGTTGAGGCTGCATCAAAGTGCAGAGGTCTCAGTCATGCACCACCTTTTTCTTCTGGCTAGAGCCGGGTGGAAAAGCATAGATCTCTCAAGGTGCATAAGACTCAAAAGTGCATGCCTCATTTTTCTTTTTGAAGTTCAATTTTCAGTAAGAGCATAAAATTGTTTCCACGTGCAGGAGTTCCTGTATGCAACAAAGACCAAGGTGGCAGCAGTGATTTTAGTCTTGGTGTTGGCCCTTCATGGTCCCTGCCCACCCGAGCTATGCCATGAGGACACTGGCCCTGCAGTGCCTGGCCATAGTGGTAGGCAGTGAAAGCTGTAAGGCTGAGGCCCACTAAGGAAGAAGTTAGCAGCCTGAGGGTCAGGCGGGTCAGGTAGGGCCAGGCCTCCATGCACAATACTCAGTAGAGAGGCCGGGGGTGCTCGGTAAAGAAAGGCCAGCACTTTACACAGGTAGCCCTGTGCCTGGAGCCTCTGAAGGTGAACGTCTGGCAAGGAATTTGAAGGCCTTGTGGTCAGACTTCTCAGCAGCCCTGACAGACCAGTGCAGAAGAGGATATTCTGAAACACTCTGAATGAAGATCATTCAGAAGCTGCTCGGGTTGGTCATTCTGCCCTGCTTCCCAGATGCCCAGGCAGGAGCATGGCCGCTCCCTGCTGGGAGGTGTCCTGGTGTGTGGGACTCAGAGAGCACAGAGCCTGGGCTCTGCATGGGTTTCCTCATGCCCCGAGTCCTAAGCGCCAGGCTTTCCTCCTGGCCCTGTGTGATAACTGTCTGGGCTCCATCAGGACGTCTAGAGGGATCTGAGTGGAGCAGCACTACATTTATAGCCATATGCACATGTTGCAGATATTTACACATATATATCTATACGGAGAAACATCTAGTTATGTATAGGCTGTTGTTTGCAAAATAACTACATGCAATGTTATTTCCTTATGACTGTACTTATTAAATACTTTGTCTCCAGGATGTTTTCTGTTGGGTAGCTCTGCTAATCTGCATGGTGTGCTCAGGAGGTTCAAAATGAATTGCATGTTAGAAAACTGAAGAGACCAACTTGAGAAAAATAACCCTGTGTTAAAAGAGGTCTGGTTGATAATTTTGCCTTTTGTCAACACTGCACACTTGCTGTGTCTTCTCTGTCCCTGGGAAAAGTCTCCCAGCATAAATAAAAATGCCCAAGAAACCACACATTCCCTTGCTTTCCTTTCAGTCCTTAAAAAACTGTGGAGAAATATGATTGTCGATCTTTGAGGTCACTAGACCATCCAGCTTTGATTTATTATTAACTTAAGTGCTTACAACCTTTAAGCGCCACCATTGAGTTTCATTGTCCTCATTTCTGAAGAGTGTAGGGAAAACATGCTTTCTCTAACCCAGAGGCACAGAGTGCGGGCGTCGGGGAGGGCCTGGTGGCTGGCACACACTCTGCCCCCTCCCACCTGCCTGGTCGCTGGCTCCCTGCACCACCACAGCTGAAGCACTTTACTGTCAGCTTACAAGGAAGGACAAAGGCCTTCTGGATAAGCCCGTGGTGTCCTTGGCCTAGACACCTCCTGGGCTGAGGAGGAGGATGCCCCAGCCCTGAGCACAGATGGCCGCAGCTTGTCACTCTGCTGGCCCTGACACAGGCTCTAAGCAGCGAGGGTGCTGTGCACTCACAGTGGTCACTGCGGATCAGCTGCAGCCTGTGGCCTCTCTGGTTGGCAGTGTTGCCGTGTCCCCTAGGTGTCAAGGGTCAGCCTCCTCCCTGGTGGTGCTGGGTGTGTGGGGGGCACAGCTGAGCCAGAGCTGGTTGTTTCTACACCAGACGCTCTGTTCTCTTCTGCTGCCGCTCCACAGCCTCCCCCAGGCTGGTCCTTGAATCAGGGCGAGGTGTTACCATAACCTTGACCTCTGAACCGGCTCACACATACACACAGCCCATGATCTCTCACCATGGGGGTGGCACTCAGCCTCCCAGGAAGGAGGTTGCTGGTGCGGTGTGCAGTGTGAAAAGACAAGCTGTGACAAGACTTTAGACAGAGCCCTCCAGAAATCTGCTCAGAGCCCTTCTACTGGGGCAACTACAAAATGAGCCTCAGTACCGCTGTGAAAATAACCATCCTGTGTGTGGGTAGGCAGGTGCAGAATCCACTGCTCTTCCGCTGTTGGGCACAGACATACCTTCCCCTTTGCCTCCACCTACTTGCCCCCTGGGCCACGTGCTGGATCCTCCAATGTGAATCTTCTCACCCGAGGCTGTATAGAGAGTCATCGATGTTGTGAAGTCGAAGAAGATGGTACTGGGTGCTCCCTGCTTCTGTGGCAGCCCTCAACATACACACCACAGCAAGGGACACAAGAGGCCCTGGCACAGCCTGGCTGGGGGGCGCAGCAGTGCGGGCGTGAGCTGTGCTGGCTCCTCCCACACATCCTGGCAGAGATCCTACCCTAGCATAGATCTGCCCAGAGAACTTCTGTTGTTCAGAAAAATTAGCCTCAGGTCAACAGACCAAGTAAAACAGATGACCCTCGAGGGTGTGGCTGGGCCTCCTCCATGGGGTTTAGTGCCGGGAACACACTTCCTCAGACCCTTCTCTCTTTCTCTGGCTCTCTCTCCCTTCCTCCAACTGGTACTGTCTTTTGGGAGCACCCTGCCACCTCATCACGACCATACTGTGCTCTTCCAGTCTTCACTGGGTGAGAACTTAGCAAGAGCCCAAGTGGTGCCTCTCGGGGGCCTGTGTGGCTCCCTTGGTCTCTGCAGCTTAGTGGGCAGATCACAGTCTGCCTGATATGTGAGAGCAATAACTGGCCTTTAGTGTCATTATGTGAACTATGCTCATGCTGACGAACCAGTCCTGATACCTGCCCGTGGTCGGACAGACCATTCATGGACTCACAGATGATACAATGGGATTTGGCATGGTGCTACAGTCTTTGCCAACAAGCCTGTGAGCTCCAAATGCATCTCCAATGGGCCCTGATGTACACACACCACAGACTTCTCATTTACACACCTCGATGTTAAGGTGAGCATGGAAAGGAGCATTTTGGAACTCTGCGTTCAAGTCTTTTGGTCCTGGTCCCTGCTAGGAACAGGTCAACCTCAGGCTGCACTTTCCTGAGCTCCGAGTATCTATTGCTGTAGCTCCTCTGACAGACAGAAGTCTTAAAATTAACCCTGCAGCCTCCCCATTGCCCTCTTGCGTAACCAGTGTTCCCATCAGTGTTGGACCACAGGAGTCCTGCAGGTGGCTTCCAGAGATGGACATCCTGTAGGAGGCAGCATTGGGTGGAGACTTAGGATTTGCTGTCACCTCATTTTGGTGGCATATTACATCATCACTGTCAACATTACCTTCTGCAAAGACTCTTGAAACTAAAGGAAAACTTGAAAACCCTCTGACCTCCCTTACTTTTTGTTGTCTTCGGTTGACTTTGAAAAAGAATAATGTTACAGATCATGTGCTAACTCTAGAGGTCTTGCAGCTCATTCGTGGTCAGCCTTTGAGGAGCTTTGGTGCAGACACCTCTGCCATGGCACAAGGGTGACACTGGCCTCATTACTGTGCACACTCGAAGGCCACTTCTGCCGGGAATACTGACTGTTCCCGTGGACCCACAGGCATCAGAAGGGGCCTTGTACAGGAATGAAGGCACCGAGACATGGAGAGCTGAGTTACTGTCAAGATGAGCAGGGGACCAGGCGCTTGTGATTATGTGCCAGGGGCCAAGTTTCACAGTGTCCCTTCCAGACCACAGGATGGGAGCCTGGATGTCTCCATCGCCAGCCTTTGCCTAACTACCCACCCCTGCCTAAGGATAAAAGGAAAGCAGACTTACTTACTCTGAGGGACAAAGGCCTTGTGGACCACCTGTCTGCCATCTTCTTAGTTTTGCTAGCTTTCCAAATAAATCTCTTGCTCCAGCATTTGTTCCTCCACTCATTGGGTCTCTGTCTAAGGAACAAGTACGGGAGGTTGGACAGAGAGGCTGTCAGCAGCCTCTAAAAACCTCATCAGCTGGGCCCACACTCAAGGACGTGCTATCCTGTGGACACAAGTTAGATGTCACTTCGGCACAGGCTGAAAACCAGTACTGTATCTGGTATTGTATGTGCTCTGCATTTCCTGTTCCAAGCATTAAACTGAAATTTCTTGAATAAATGAGCATAGTGCTTTAGATGCCTTTAAATAGTAGGTAGCAACTCATACTCAACTTATCTTTAGGCAAGCCTTTCTGATAAACATGTTTACACAAACGCATTCTGCAGGTAGGAGCAAGCAGAGAATCAGTTATTGGCTGTTTATAGCTGCCCAGGAAAATCTACCACATCCTTGCCAGCTCACTACAAGATTGCCAGCTGGCATGCTGTGCATGTTGTCCTTCTGATATATAAATTCTGAGAGAAGAAAGATGGGTTTACTCTCTTGTGAACACTACCCACAGCCGCAGCTCTCCAAACATCAATGCAGGAGAGCAATGGGGAACATCTCTGCCAAGTCAGTCCTGAGGCATAAAATCCCTTGATGCCCATCATAAAATCTTGAAATAATCCCACACAAGTGTTTCCATTCTGTACTAATGGGATTTGGAAAAATTAACATCCTTTTCCACTAAGTTAAGTTTGAATGTAATGCAATTTGTGATCACTGAGGTACAAAACATGACAGGGGCAATTAATTATGATATGTATGTGAAGAAAAAGTTTAAGTGGAAGTATTTACAATTATTTTAGGATATATTAAAATATAAGAAATAAAAGAAAGATGTGCAGCTGACAGCTGGTTCAAGTTAAATTGACTCAGAACATTAATTTTAAATACTATGCAAATGAATATAGTTTATACACTCTGCATTACTTCAATAGTATTATGGACTTTAACTTGTAAGGTTCAGTTTTAAGACCTAAGA
>PVIR01031460.1:0-19430 GCA_004026965.1 Petromus typicus
ATAACAATACTGGGTGTGGAGACCCACACCCAGCAGCAACCAGTACCACATACCACAGTGCCGGGCGTGGTGGCTCACGCCTGTAATCCCACCACTCGGGAGGCAGAGGCAGGAGGATTGTGATGTGAGTTGGAGGCTGAGCTCAGGGCCAGCCTGAACCACAAAGCGAGACCCTGTCTCAAAAAACCTAAAAAAAAAATAAATAAATAAAAAATAAATAAATAAAAATAAAAATAAATAAAAATAAACAAGGGCTGAGAATTTAGCTCAAATGGTACCTACTGAGCCTACCTTGGAAGCACAAGGGCCCAAGTTCGATCCCCGGTATTACAAAAAATTCTAAGAATAACAATAATAATAATAATAACAAGAAAAATGGTAATTACCCCATGGTGAATCCATTTGACTTCAAAAGATTCTTTAAAAGACCCAACATTAAATAGTAGTGTTTTTCTACCTCTGGGAGAATATGTTAGGAGATAGCACCGCCCTACTTCATCCTGCCCCAGAGTAACAGAGGAAACTATTTTTGGTCTTAAAATTAATTTATATTTGACTTGGTGCAAAAATATTAACTCTGTTCTTCAAGTGGTTGATTGAATAATAGTTCTCCTAGTCATATGACTTCATCCTATAAAACTATTTTTCTTAAGTGTTCTCAGATATCTTAAAATGCAATAACATTATTAATTTATTATTATCACTCATGAAGTTTGTGAATGATTTTATCCACTCTAGATTCATAAGAATGTTTACATGTATTTTGGAAAAACTCTTAATCTACAATATCCTGTAAAGCTTCAATGTCCAGCATGGGACACATTAACCACGGGCAGCTACTTAAATATAAATTAAATTCAAGGTCAGTTCCTTGGTCACACTGGCACATTTCAGATGCTCAATATCTGTGCATGGCTAATGGTTGCCATTACTGGACAGCGCCGATATAAAACACCCCCATCATCACTTCACAAGGTCTTACTGGTGAGCACCACAGCCACAGAATGAGAGAAATTCAACATGTCATTGTTATTGATTTACATTCCCATTTAAGCCTTTCTCTTAGTTGTTTTTATAATCAGAGGTTCAAACTGGCTATTCTCCTTTTTCTTTTTAAAAATAGCCTTAGAACACATAATTATTAATGATATACTGTACCAGTATTGAGATGCTACCTGAAAAAATCTTCCAAGACTTAATTCTTTGCCTTGATACCTACATAAACTGGTGTAGCCTTAAAAAGAAAAAAAAATATCATTCAAAGTACAATTTAGTAAGCTGTTTCTGAAGTTAGTCCCTCCCCTGTGAAACTATTAATTATATTTCTTTGTCAACTCTTTTCTAAGTGGTTTTAACTCATCTTGTTTTAGCCTCCTGTGGTGATATGACAGTACACTATGTGTGACTGAACTTTCATTACCCAAGAATAGACATTTCACTCTCAGAGGGCCCAGGCTTACCCCTCATCACAAGAGACATGCTGTCCTTCTCCCAATGCCATAAAATCAGACTGGACCTAAAATAGCTAAAGTGGTGACTAAGATTCATTTATTTGGATAGGGCCACGCTGTCACAGCAGAGAGAGGTCATGTGGATTTACCACATCCCTTTGCAGGGCTATTTAAAGTTTTAATACCCACCAGCCAACCTAGAATTAGGAACATCAGCATGGCCATTATTGGAGTTTTTTCAGATTCTTCTAGTTAGAATGTATTTCTTTGGATACTTCAGCTGCTCATCACACTGTATCTTCCCTCCTCAGGAAACTAGTGCTCATTCTACCCTTCCTGTGAGCTTCCAGAACACAGATTCCAACTTCTCTGACTTTCAGAGCCCACCACATAGCTTTTTGCTTTTTTCTGGATCAAACCCAGAACCTCACACTCGCCAGGCAGGTAGCAGCACCACTGAACTACATCCCCAGCCCATAGCTTACTTTTCTAAACGAACAGCTAAATACTCATCCTTCTACCCAGATACTGTTTAGCCTTCTCGATGGTGGGCAACAGTCTAATTTTTGTACTTCCTTCAAGGTGATTAGAAAGGGAAGATCACTCTAACCAAGGGAAAGTTACCTTATGACTTAATCAAAAGTGTAAAGCCTTCATTGTTGACAACAAGAAGAAAAAGAAAGAAAGATTGGGCTCTCACTATATTGGCATGGGTGGTCCTGGCTCTGACACTTTGTAGCTGTGCAGCCTTCAACAAAATATCTAATCTGTCTGTGCCTCTGTGCCGCATTTCTTTCTATAGAATGGAGATGATGATGATAAGAGTTAATTCAGGACTTAATGAATCAGTGTATTATAGCAATTAGAACAATATCAGGCAATAGTAAGTGCTCTATAGATATTATTTACTACTGACCTTGTGATTGCCATTAATATATTATAAGCATTTTAATGTTTCTGCTTTTGATGTGGTACCCTATATAAACAATTGTAATTCCTGAATGAGCATTTCATACTATTTTATCTTTTGGCAGTTATTGACTTGAACATATTTAAGGTCTTTAAGAGGATTTTAAACAGGTATAGAACATCTAAATTTTTACTGAGTAATTTCTATTCTTGTACTTCTTCCAACATAATTATGCTTAGACTTTTAATCACTGTGTGGATCAATTTCCTTCACAGTCTCTAGAAAGACCAGTTCGTATGTTTGTAATATATCATACTACTCTCTTCATTACTTTTCTCTGGCATGTCCATTATAAAATATATAGTAGTTCCTTTAATCCATAGGTGATGTGTTCCAAGATCTCTAGTGAATACTTGAAACCACAGCTAGTACTGAATTCTATACATACTACTTTTTCCTATACATAAATATCTCTGATAAAGTGTAAATTGGGCACAGTAAAAGATTAATAATTACTAATAAAGTAGAATAATTAGAATAATAGATTTTAATAATCATTACTTAAAATATTATTGCTGAAATTACTCATTTAATATTTTCATACCAAGATTGATCATAGCTAACTGAAACCATGGATAAGGGAGAACTACTGTATATTCTTTATGTATATTCACTTGAGAAAAGTCATCCATTCAGAAAGTAAAACTATTTTTTTTTTTAAGGTTTTTTTTTTTGAGACAGGGTCTCGCTTTGTGGTTCAGGCTGGCCCTGAGCTCAGCCTCAAACTCACATCACAGCAATCCTCCTGCCTCTGCCTCCCGAGTGCTGGGATTACAGGCATGAGCCACCACGCCCGGCACTGGTATGTGGTACTGGTTGGCGCTGGGGTGAGTCTCCACACCCAGTATTGTTATGTGGTTACCGGGGATTGAACCCGGGTCCTTGCGCTTGCAAGACAGGCGCCGGAACCACTGAGCTATATCCCCGGCCCAGTAAAACTATTTTTGTTTGCAGATGTCATGACTGCAAATGTAGAAAATCCTGACGAATTCACACACAAAAAAATTAAACTTTAGAAATAATAAATTCAGCAAGGTCACAGGATACAAAATCAGTACACAAAATTTAATTATAGCATATTGTTATATTTAAGAAATAAACAGTCTTAAAATGAAATTAAGAAATAATTCATTCCCCAAAACATCAAGAAGAATGACATACTTAGGAATAAATTTAACAAAAGTATAAGACCAGGGCCAGGGATTTAGCTCAGTGGTTCCAGCATCTGCCTTGCAAGCAAAAGGTCCTGATTGATCCCCAGTAACAACACACCACAATGCTGGGCGTGGTGGCTCACACTTGTAAGCCCAACACTTAGGAGGCAGAGGCGGGAGGATTGCTGTGAGTTCAAGGCTAGCCTGGGATACATAGTGAGCTCAGGGCCAGCCTGAACTACAAAGTGAGACCCTGTCTCAAAAAAAAAAAAAAAGAAGTATAAGACTAGCAAACTAATGTTGCTCAGAAAAATGAAAGATCTCAATGAATGGAGATGAGCCAGGGATTTAGCTCAGTGGCACCATGCCCACCTGGCAAGTGCAAGGTCCTGAGTTAGATCCTCAGTTCTGGAAGGGAGGCAGGGAGTAGATGTTTAATATTTATGGATTGGAAGACTCGGTATTATTAAGATGGTAATTCCTCCTAACTGATACATAGATTCACCACAATTCCTATCAAATTTACAGCAGAAATTTAAACTGGTCCTCAAATTTATATAGAAATGCAAAGGTTGCAGAATATACAAGACAATCGTAAAACAAAGAATAAAATTAGAACTCATACTCATAAGTTTGGGCATTTGCTATAATGCTACAGTTATCAAGATACGGTGGGGATAGTATTGTATAGAGATAGGTGTGTAGAACAGTGAAACAATTAAGAGTTCAGAAATAAACCCTTATATTTATGACCAATGAATTTTTGACAAAAATTAGACCTAAAGCTGGATATAGTGTCCCATGCCTTTATTCCTAACACCTGGGAGCCTGAAGCAGGTCAATGAGCTGAGCCATGCTGCCGTATTGAGACCCTGTCTCAGAAAATGAGAGTGGGGGCCGGGGACTTAGCTCAGTGGTTCTGGCACCTGTCTTCCAAGCACAGAGGCCCGCTGGGTTCGATCCCCGGTAACCACATACCATACTGGGCATGGAGACTCACGCCCAGCAGCAACCAGTACCACATACCACAGTGCTGGGAGTGGTGGCTCACGCCTGTCATCCCAGCACTCGGAAGGCAGAGGCAGGAGGATTGCTGTGAGTCTAAGGCTGAGCTCAGGACCAGCCTGAACTACAAAGTGAGACCCTGTCTCAAAAAAAATGAGAGTGGGAAGAAAAGAGACTCTTATGTATGCAATATCTAAAATAGACATTTGTGTCCCTAAATCTATAAAGACAAAAGTAAAAGTGCCTATTGTTATGTTCCAGAGAGTATCTGCTTAGAAGTGTCAGGGCTTTGGGAGGTAATGAAATGCTTTGGAACTAGACAGTTGCAAATGTACTAAATACCATACCACTGAATTATATACTTGTAAATGATTAATTTTAAATCATGAGAATTTCACAAAATTTACTTTCAGTACTTGTGACAAAGTGTTGGTTGAAGTACTGGTTCCCACTGCAACATGACGCATTCCCTTTGGTAGCAGTGACTCAGAGCACCACTCAGCCAAGGGAAGACCTCTTCTGCCCTCAGCCCTAGGCACGTATATAAGATCGGAAGAACATGTGTGATTTGAAAAAGCCATCTTATTGAGATTCATTATTCTAAAGCATAAACTTTAGTGGTTCTATACTGTTCCATTATACATACAAGCCATAATTTACTGAACAGCTTTTGGACGTGAAAATTACTTCCAGTTTGCTACTGCCAGAAATGATATTGCCTATATTTTTGGTAGTAAGTTTATTACTAGCACAGTTGAACCTTTTTCTCATTCTGAAAGTCTTATGAGACTCTTAATGCCAGAACATAAAACATTATTCATTACCTTTGTTGACATTTTAAGAACATTATTCATTATAGATTATAGTAGTGTCAGTGCACAACAATCTAGAATTTATTCTTTTCCGTATTCATGCATTCATTTTGACACTTACCTCCTTCAGCAGACTGTGGCAGACAACAGATCTCTAACAAGAAATTTATTTCAATAATTAGAAAATATTAACATTATTTTAAGACTGACTTTGAAACTAGGTAAACAAAGTTTATGGACCCCTGCATATGATTTGAATTATTACCTCATACTTCTTTTCATATTATTTTACCTTGTCTTTCTGAATGATGGTGGAAATTTTGATTAGAAGATACTTCATATGTTATATTTTTTCCTTTTAATCTCCTATTAAGCCCTAGAGTTTTGCTTACTGCTTTGCTTTTGGGTTTTGTGGTGCTAGGGATGGAACCCAGGGCCTTAAGCATTGTAAGCAAGTGCTCTACCACTGAGCTACAGCCCTAGCCCACCAGCCTTAGAGTTTTAATACTTTAGTTTTAAAAAATCCTTCAGAAGCATTACTTTTTAACAAAAACAACGCGTTGGCCCGGGTAAAAGACTAGATATGCGGTTGGTTTCATCTCAAGTTGAATATGAGGATATAGGTCTGACTGTGTAGTCTAGGCTGTGAGAAATAGCTGTCCCCCAAGATGCAAGTCTAATTAGGACACATTTCCACCCTCTAACCTGAGTGTCATGCATTAAAAGAGTTCTCTGAGTATCCAGCGAAGAGGCTCAGGACAGAGTCTGTTGTTGGAGCGGCACCTTTACTTCATGAATTATTTCTACCCCTTAGAAATCAAATTACCCTATAGTGAAACTGTTAAAGAAATTCTATATATATGGCAGCAATATTCTGTAATTGGGTGAGTTTATTATAGTCAGTTTAGAAAATAGTTTTAAAACCATGTGATTCAATTAACAGGATAAAACCACTTATTCCCTGTATATACAAAAAGTTAGGGAGATTTCTGATAACTTTTTAATGTTTTTCTTTATTGATTTTATGTATTGCAAAAGTACCTGCACACTTCTATGACTCACCAACTGGTCTTTTGAATTCGTGAATTGCACATACTAGGAAAAGTTGGCTTAAGAATATGTTTTCTGAGGCTGGAGATGTAGCTCAATGATTCCTGCTCTTGCCTAGCAAGTGCAGAGTCCTGAGTTTGATCCCCAGTAACCACATACAACAGTGCTGGACGTGGTGACTCACGCCTGTGAACACAACACTCGCTAACCATATACCATAGTGCCAGGCATGGTAGCTCATGCCTATAATCTCAGCACTCCCGGAGGCAGAGGCAGGAAGATTGCTGTGAGTTCAAGGCTGAGTTCAGGACCAGCCTGAACTACAAAGCAAGACCCTGTTTAAAAAAAAAAAAGTATATGTTTTCTACAAAAGAAACCACCAACAGAACGAAAAGGCAACCAACAGTATAAGAAAAGAATCTTTACCAACTGTTTCTCAGACAAAGGGCTACTATCTAGACTGTATAAAGAGCTTTAAAAAAAAAAACAGCTCCTCCAGATTTAAAGACCCAATTCAAAAATGGGCATCTGAAATGAAAGACACTTTTCAAAGGAAGAAGTTAAAGCACCTAATAAGCATATGAAGAAATGCTGAACATCATTGGTCATTCAAGAGATGCAGATGAAAACCACACTGAGATTTCATCTCACTCCACAAAGAATGGCTGCTATTGCAAAATTAATCAGCAACAAATGCTGGCAAGGCTGCAGGAAGGAAGGAACTTTCTCCACTGTTGGTGGGAATATAGACTAGTACAAGCACTGTGGAGATCAGTGTAGAGATTCCTCAAAAAACTGGGATTAGAGGTCCCATTTGACCCTGCTATTCCCCTGCTAGGAATACATACACAAAAATTAAAAGATTCATATCACAGCGACATATGTGCATCCCTGTTCATAGCAGCTCCATTTGTGATAGTTAAATCTTGGAAACAACCAAAATGTCCATCAACTGGAGACTGGGTAAAGAAGTTGTGGGTTTTTTATAAAAAATGGAGTATTACTCTGCCATAAAAATGTTAAGTTTAAAAAAAATGGTAAGTTTGAATTATTTCTAGTCAAATGGGTATACCTTGAGGACATACTCATAAGTGAAATAAGTAGATCACAGATGTGTAAATATCATATCTGTTCTCTGGTGTGAGAATCTGAAGATGTAAATGAGTTCTAGAATGTATGCTAGATATTGTGAAATAGAAAATATCCAAAGGGAAAAGGGTAAGGGTAAGTAACAAGGGGAAAGAAAAAATATGATGTTAAAAGAGAAAACAAAGCTTATGTATACAGGGGCAGGGGAGTTGTATAGTGGGTAGGGGAATGGGGAAAATGAGATTTAACTCATGTTACATACTGGTACAAGTTCTCAATATTGAGTGTGATCATGACGTGTATATAAAATGTACCAATAAAGATTCAAATCTTAAAAAGTAATCTGTTTTTCTAATACTTTAAAAGTAGATAATTATAACTTTAATAATTTTTCTTAACAGTTGTGAATAGTCTTCTTAGCTCAAAGTCATCATGTTTAATCACTAAAGTACACTAACACATACTTACTAAATTAAGGCAGATGAAGCAGAAAATTTGAAGCACTACTCATAGAAGATCAGACTGTATATTGCTGTACCTACAGGCTCCTCAATGGCAGTAGCATAGTACAGAAGTTAGCAAACTGTGACCAAGGAACCAAACCAGCCTGCCTCCTCTTTTTGTATATAAAGTTTTATTGGAACACTGTACATTACATGCATTAACATTTTGTCTGTTGCTGCTTTCAAGCTACAGTGGTGGAGCTGACTCGCTGCAAAAGAAACTCTATGGCCCTCATATTTTAAAATATCCAGTTCCTGGCCCTTTACATAGAAAGACAGTTGTTGACCTGGTATAATAGAAATCCTTGACCTGGGAAGAGTCATCAGTGAACCTTAATTCTCTCTACCCTTGGTTGGCAGTGACCTCAGCATGCTGCTATGCCTCTCTGGACCACAGTTTTTCCCATCTACAAAATAAATCTCTTAGAATGAACCATCTCTAATGTTGACTCTAAAACCCTAATAAAATTCTATTAAAAATGAAAACTGTTTTGGAACTATTTTGCTGTTTATATCATAGCTTCCCATTGAGTATTTGAACTATATGTGGTCACTAAATTTAGGGAACTGAATAAACAAAACTGCTAGCCTTAAGACAGACAAATAGGGAATTTGCTACTGTTGTTTCAGAAGAATTTACCTCTCAGGGCTCTGTTAAATAACGTGTCTCTCATGGTACAGGCGTTTGACTATACCCGTAGTAGTAGCTAGAATAGGCCTTAAAACACAAAACTGCTGTGTAAAAAAAAAAATTCTGTTGAACTTCATCTGTGGATAAAGCAAAACATCTCTTAGAATTCTAGTTTCTCTGCATGGGAAACATGATTTGATATACAGAAATTCTGTTCCCACCCCGGTTTTAGGGAACATATATAAGATGTAAAGTGAAATAAGATTCTTCTACAAAAAGAAGAACTCAGTATTCACTGCTGTTCTTTCAACATGGTTGCTGTAATTTTACATCTAATTATTTCTTTGTTAACCTTGGCTTTCTGAAAGTCTAAAAAGTTCCTTGCATTGGTAGCATTAAGACTGCTTCTAGTTTTTTGTTCTTCTTTTTCTACAATCTGTTCTTCAATTGCTATTTATAGAAAGAAACCCTAGCATGACTCTGAAAAAGTAAACTTTGTGGACATGCATTTCTATCACTATTTTCATGTATTTATTAGCCAATGCTGACACATGTAAGAGATTTAACTTGACTTTTCAGAAAAAAAGGAAAGGTTCAATATTTAAAGGGACCACCATAGACTTGGACAACCTAGGTGATTTGATACTTAAACTGCCTATGGGCAGTTTCACATAAACCAGCAAATGGCTCTCTTAAGTTCTGGCTTTAATCCATTAGTAGGACTAGGGATGATTTGCAAAATGCTTTACAGTTTGTAAAAAGCTTTCCTGTATATTCTGGCTTTTGGCTGTCCTGTAAGGTCAAGTAAAGTATGTCAGATCTAATATTCTCAGTTTACAGATAAGAAAACTTAGAGAAGTTCAGTGTTGTAGTCACACAGGACTAGGTAGCTGGCAAGAGGAGAGACAGGGAACACACAGAAGGGTTATCATCTTCCCATTTCTGAAACAGCAGCTCCTATCCCTTTTCACTTAACAGCCAATCAGGCAGTCAGTGTCTCAGCCAGGACTCAGAGGAGACTATGCATATGGCTTAAGAGTCATAGGTAGCTGATTCTGATGTGTGGGCTGATTGAGAATCCATGTGAAAAAACAACACATAGTCATTGCTAAAGAAAAGAAAAGATAAAAGGTTAAAAAGAAAAATGACTCGTAATCCTACTACCCAGGGATAATTATTACTAGTGGTATCCTCGTGTATGTTTACTCTTTTATGTTAACTTTTTTCCAAAAGTGAGATTTCCATGTAATTTATCATGCACATCTATTTCATTAAGTGCCCTTCTGCAGCACCATTTTATAATAACTATATAATATTCCATTACGTGGTATCTGTTTGACTTCAAGATGTAATTAGTTCATATATTTTTGCAGTTCCCAGCAATGTTATTCTGGTACATGCATATGTAATTTATTTAGAGAAATTCAGAATTATTTTGAAAACTACTTCCCTTCTAGCCAATATCTCTTGTATACTTGACTTTCTGAATAATCATTAAGATAAAGAACCATTTAATTGACTTTTTATATTGGTGTACTTGTTTGTTTTAATAATATGTTTTTTCATCTCTTTATTTTAGGGTGCAGTACTAGCTGCTGTGTCAAGTCACAAGTTCAATTCATTCTACGGGGACCCCCCTGAAGAGTTGCCAGATTTCTCCGAAGACCCTACCTCCTCAGGTAGCTGGATAATTCTTTCATTCCCTGTGCAAATCCCTCGGTGTCCACATCTTTTCTCTTCCACTGTGAATAAGCATTTTCGTGAATTTACTCAGATCTTCTCAGGGTTTCTAGAGAAACTCGTCAGCAACCAAATCCTACCTGTATGTATCTTATTCCTTTTCATTGTAATACTAACAGCGTTCCCAAACCAACATTTTTCACTTTTTTCTTTTTATTTCAATAATACTTCCCCCACTTTCTATACTCCAGACCCAAGTTTATGCTTTTCATCCAATACAACTTTGTATTCACTCTTTTTGGATGTTTCTGATTCCTTTTTTTCTCAATAAAACTTCTGATGTAAGGTTTTTTTTCCCCATCTGCACTGTATTAAATCAGACTTTGGGACAGCACTGCTTTGAATTATATCTGTCAGTGTAAGGCTGTCTTGTGAATTTTGTCTTGAAACGTTAGAAACCTCTCTCCATACAAACTCTACAAAACGTGTATACAAGTATTCAAAAAGGAAGTTACCTGTTTTTTTTGTTTTGTTTTGTTTTTTTGTTGGTTTTGTTTGTTTTTGGTTTTTGGGGGTTTTTTTGAAACAGGGTCTCGCTTTGTAATTCAGGCTGGCCCTGAGCTCAGCCTCCAACTCACATCACAGCAGTCCTCCTGCCTCTGCCTCCCGAGTGCTGGGATTACAGGCGTGAGCCACCACGCCCAGCACTGTGGTATGTGGTACTGGTTGCTGCTGGGTGTGAGTCTCCACATCCAGTATTGTATGTGGTTACCGGGGAGTCGAACCCGCGCCCTTGTGCTTGCAAGACAGGCGCCAGAACCACTGAACTAAATCCCCGGCCCCAGAAGTTAACCTGTTTGATGAACTGTATATAGGTACTTCTGAAAAAAATCTGCTAATATGCACAAAAACATTTTATAAAATGCTCACACTTCAATCAGTGAAGCATCCCCAAGAACCATTAACTAAAAATCCATAGAGATAATGTATGTGTTTTGAAATTTTTTATGTATTTCTTCATTTACTTAACTCCTGAGTCATATCCTCTGGCCCCAGTTTTTCTTCTTTCTTTTCTTAGAAACTCGCAGTGTTTGTCACATGGTTGACTTTGTACTGCCAGTTGGATTTTTGTACCCAGACTGGCTTCCTCAATATTCATGTATTATCATTGGAATGAGGGCCCACAACCCTTTCTTATGCATTAGTTGTTTATTCTGCACTCAGCAGTATAAGGAGAATAAGTGCGCCATCACTCTTCTCCGCTGGGACCAGGAGCATCTGCCAGTGTTCCTGCCTCTCTTCTCCCCTGTTTATGCCCGTGTGTGCACATACACACTGAGAACTTCTCACCGATCGGTACATGCCTGCCCCTTGTGCACAATGACAGGATCGAGCTTCCCTTTCCACCAGCTATATGCAGTCAAAATAGTTCCTTGTTTTGACTCTTACTGACTGGGATATGAATCTTCCTCTTTTGAGAGAAGGTAGTTTCTGAAACATTCGGAAATGGGAATTTTAGATAGAAATGACTCTGAGGGGAAAGCCTTGCTGTCTTCCTCTCATGCTGCCCTGTAACTATGCAAAGCCCTATTGTACAAAAACAAGGGCGTGGTTGTGTTTATGGATTGGTCCCCAGTATTCTGTACCATTTCATCCCAGTCTTTTTTTTTTTTTCTTCCAGCATATTTTCTTCCCTCTACCTATGACTCTATTAGCTCTACCTTTTCTCTTCTGTCTATATTCAGATTACAGCTGCCCTGTTTAGGGGCAGTGGATACAGTAATAGACTTCGTGCCATCCTGTGACTACCTGACATAGACATGTGCTTGAAATATACTTAGAGTCACTGTCTCTCAAGTCTTAGGTCCATATTTCTACTGTCATTTTCACCTTTGGAAATGAGTCTGGAGAGCACATGATCTCTGCCAGTTGCTCTGTAGAACTAATCTTCAGTGTTAGCCATTGGTTAGTAGTTATCTCTGTGTAGTGAAGATTTAATGAACCCATAAGTGTTCTTTTCTGGGAAGAGTTGGATTTTTTCCTTTAGAAACAAGGAATTTATAGTCATACTTATTTTCTATTCAGTGTATTTTATTGCCCAGTTTTTTCTCTTTTTCAGTACAATCTTTAAATGATTTAGTTGAAATCCTTTCTGATTGAACTACTTGATGATTAAACAAAAAAAAAGTATCATATACCATCTTGCACATAGCCTACAAGCCTTCGTAATAGCTGTTCACACATAAACATCCCTTCTTGTCTTCCCTTTCCTACAGTCATGCCCTATTCTTTTTCTTTCTGTTTTTTTTTCTTTTTCTTACTTCTTCAATCAGTCATCTTGTAAGCAGTTTATATTTTCAATTAACATACTAATACTTCTGTTTGCCATAAGTGCTTTTCAGTGGCACTGTCTGGGTGCTACAATGAAAGGTGGAAGAATTAAAATGCGGCATGCACATCTAATGCTAATCACCTACTCTCAATGAAGTAAACATTTTTACATTTTCAGAAATCAAAAACAAAGAGAATTTTTAAAGAAAATTCTGACATCTTCCGAAATTTCACAAACCTATTAGGGATGATTGATAATTTCTAAAGTTAACCTTTAAAAGTAAGCCATTAAAAGGAAGACATTCTACTTTTATAATCAGGATTATTTATCTGCCAGCAAATATCCTTTCCTCCAACCAACAGTAGTGGTTATATGGTTGGCTGCAAGAAGTGAATTTTATATATTTACCTGGTCTGATAACTCTCTTATTTTCATGTATTAAAATATCTGTATGTTCATTTATCATATTTCCTTTTTAAAATATCTTCATTAATTTTCAAACCTAAATTCTTCTCTGTTCATACCATATCTAAATTCTGCATCATATATTGTAAATTCCGAAAGTTATCCTCTCAAGTATTTTTCTGTTTAAATTTCTGTAGATTTATTTTAGGATACAAATAACAGAACATTTTTCATCGTTATCTAAAGTTCAAATTCATGGCAAAAAGAGAAAGATGACCACAGACCATAGGCTGACAGGGTAGGATTGTAGGGAAACAAAGAGGAAGGGTTAGAGAGAAAGAACAAAGTAAGGTCAGCAGCTTCCCTTTTTTTGAAATGAGCTGTCTTTGTGTTTCGTCTTTAGATGGTGCCCTTTTTATTCTTTTTATGAAATGAGAGTAAAAGGTAGGTCAGTGTTTTAAATGACCTTGCTTGACAAAAATTAATAACTCACTATCCTAATTTGATCCCACAAAATTTCTTTGAACTGTGCTGTCTTTGAAATCTCAGTTTGAGAAGCATAGTAAAGCTGCCTGCTCACAAAATGCAGCATTGTTTATGAAATTAAATCTCATTATGATAATGAGCAATTTTAAATTCTTCATTTAAGAAAAGAAGAATATTTTGAAACCACAATTTTATAACTAATCGGTGTCCCGGTTTGTCATGTAAAGAAAAATCACACACATTTAGGTATGTCATTTACAATGTAAAACATTTTTAATAAAAGATTTTTTTCTATTTTAACCTCACAATGCATCCATTATGCATTTACTAGAATGCATTTTGTTGCTTTGTTACTTAATAATTCAAAGTAGAAATAATTCTGTTCTTATATTTCAAATCAAAGGAGCCAAAATTAGAACTCTGTGTTCGATGCCTGATACCTTAAGTAGTCCTAGAGATTGTGCTTATGGAGCATGAGGCTTCCTTTGGGGTCCGCTGGGGAACCTGTTTCTCGTGGCTCATCCAGTGTGCCCACTGTGGCTGATGACCTGCTCACTCTAAAATCACACTGTTTGTTGTTTGTCCATATGCTGCCTTCCTCCTAGGACTTCTAGCAGCAGAAAGTAGGTATCCCTTTGTTTTCCTCTAAGGTTTATTTTTTATGCAAAAGTGTTTGGCTTTGCATGGTTCATAGTCAGCTTGACTTTTTCCTTGGCTGTTTGTGTTTAGATGTGTACATAAGAATTTTAACACTGTCTGATCATAAGATAAAAACCTGGATATGTCGATTCCCTAAGGTATTGTTACAAAAGTAATAGATTAACTTTCCCTTTTTTCATAAAAAGAAAAAAGGCAGTGTTAAAATTTCAACCATACTTAATAGTACTATTTCACATTGGAATTTCAAACACAAATACATTAATTCTGGGGAAAGGGTAATATTTTATTTTATAGTTTGCTTTCAAGAAACCTTTCAGGGTAAGTGAATTTTCCTTTGACAATTATATAACATAGTGAATATATATTACTGCCTGTTACTGATTCCATTTTTAATTTATTAATATTGAGCTGTAAAATATACCCTGAAATCATTTTTCTTAAGTTTTACTATCATACAGACATTTATAAGGAAGAATACGATAGCTAGATTTTAATTACAAAGGGATGTAATTTGAGTATGTGAGAAAATTAAAATGTAAGAAGTGTACATATACACGTGTGTATAAGTAAATCTGGGTAAAATGAATAGATTTGTCTCAGTGTTAGTGTTCTGAATATAATATTGTATAGCTGTAAAATGTACCCAATAGAGAAACTAAGCAAAATATACAAGACATTACTCTATGTTCCTACAAATGCATGAGAATCTATAATTATCTCAATAAAAATTTTGATTACAAATAAAATAAATCTTTACCTCAAAGTTGTGTTTAGTAAGATAAAAGTAGATAAGAGACAAAGATAAAATTAAAAAAAGATAAAGTAGAAAATCTGGGTGCTAGTGATTGAATTTATTGTCATGTTTCTTACATTAGTTATTCGTAGCTTAAACTGTAGCTTATTGAATACCAAACTCCCAGTGTGTTGGTTGTCTGTTGCTGTGAATTCATCACCTCCAGGGAGTTTCTTTGGGGCAGGGGCTTAGATCTCTAGACCAGTCCAGAGCGGCCATCTCCCTCGGGACACTCCTGCGACAAGGCCCTCTTCCAAGCTCGCTCTCGTGGTTATGGACAGGCTTCCGTTCCTCCCCAGCTGTGGGCCTCTGTGAGAGCTGTTCAGAACATGGTGGCTGTCTTCCCCACACAGATGATCAAAGAGAGGCCAAGAGTGAGAGAGTGCCCCAGACAGAAGGCACAGTGTTTATAGTTCTGTGACATCCTCGCTCCTCTGCCCCCTTCTCTTCATTAGAAGTCAGTTGCTAAACTCAGTCCTCACCCCAGGGGAGAATTGACCACACAAAGGCAAGAGCTCCAAGACTGCAGGTTACTGAGGAAGGAAGATCTTAGAAGCTTCCCACCACAGACATGTAAAGCTAAAATCTCTCTATCCTTCTCTCCCTTCTCCTCTCCCTCCCTCCTTCCCTCCTTCCCTCCTTCTCTCCTTCTCTTTTTCCTTTTTTTCTCTCTCCCTTTTCACTCTCATTAGCCAGACTTCTTATGTCATTTGGGAATGAGCATCCTGGAGTGATCAGAAGGACTTTTACTTAGTTTGAAGGCTTCACAAAATAAGCACTGTATTAGCCAACATTCCTGTTGCTGGGATACAGCACCGGACACCCACAATTTAAAGGACAAGAAGTTTAATCTGGCTGATGGTTTTCAGCGCATTTGGTTTGTAGTCAGCAGACACCAAGGCTAAGACATCATGGCCGAGAGTGTGGCTGAGCAGAGCTGCTTAGTTCTTAGTGGCCCGGAAGCAGAGCAGCAGAACAGGGCCAGAGAAGAGGGAGCCAGATATCACAGACAGTACCCAAGATTGCACTCTCATGACCCACCCAGACACCCCAGGAGCATCCTCCACTAACCCCCTGGGTGGTACTCAAGCCAACCAAGTTGACATATTCAAGCTTACCTCTCACAGGCACTTAATAGCCAGCAAAATATTATGAAAATACTGTGAAAAAATTTTACTCAAAGATCTTGCTATTTGAAACAGACTATTTTCATAAGCAAAATAGCACTAGAATTGTAGCATCTACATTGTGACAGAATACATATGTAGACTTTACTTCAATAAACTTTGAGGTATCTGTACCATAATCTACATATGAAGAAACTAAAACATTCATCACCATATCTTGAGTCTCTCGAATAAGACATAGCATGGATCCTTAAGTCCAAAATGCATTTTCCATTGTAAGGTTCACCATTGCTTATATCTTCATTGAAAATGAAAATTTGCTCTGTGATTGCAAAAAAACCTGTTGACTAGAGGGAGAGATAGGGGAAGGAAATGACAGAGTGATAACATCAACCAGTTCACCCTCAAATGTTTCAACAAAGATTTCAAAAAGATAAGATGGAACTCTAGAGTGATGACATCATGTACTTAAATTGGTAACTTAATGAAATTCACCTTTGCAAGCAAAATTTCTAAACTATTATTGTGCTTGTATAGGAGAGGCTTTGAGTATTGCTTCTTGGCCTTTTGGTTTAATCAAGTGTAGGAGAGACGTTGGGTGATAATATTATGTAGTGATATAGTGTTAGGCTAATGGATCAGTAATATAGGAAAGAGAGGTCATTGATTACTAAGAAGGAGAAAATAGACTAGATTCAAATGCTATATTTGCTAGTGATACTGGGCTTCATAACTGTAATTTTAAGAAATGAATAATTTTATGATTTAAGAAATGAACACAAATATGTACTGAAATAACTTCCAGGAAAACATAAATACATCAAAACTCTTTTGCATGGTACATTTGAGATTTGTGTGTTTCTCTCCATGTATGTCTTAGCTGAGTGAGAAGGATTGAAATCTTTGCTGAAATGTTTTGAGGGTGAAGTGGCTAATGTGTCCTTTCCTGTGAGATGATACAGCTGGATCAGCATGTGCTAAAGCAAGATAACAAGCTGCTAACAACCGAAGGATTTAGACACTAGTTACTATTCTTTAAATCTTTCTACATGTTTAGAAGTTTTTATACTAAAATGTAGGTAGAAAGTTGTAATAGACTCAGCCTACATTGAACCTTGAGAACTTCAATTTAAACATTCTACCACAAGAGCAGGGGATTTAGTTCAAGTTGTACCACACCAGCCTTGCAAGCACAAGAGCCTGAGTTCAATCCCCTGTACAGCAAAAAAAAAAAAAAAATTTTAAGGGGCCGGAGAGTTAGCTCAGTGGTTCCTGCGTGTGTCTTACAAGCACAAGGACCCGGGTTTGATCCCCAGTAACCACATAACAATACTGGGCATGGAGACTCACCCCAGCAGCAACCAGTACCACATACCACAGTGCCGGGCGTGGTGGCTCACGTCTGTAATCCCAGCACTCCGGAGGCAGGAGGAGGATTGCTGTGATGTGAGTTTGAGGCTGAGCTCAGGGCCAGCCTGAACCACAAAAGCGAGACCCTGTCTCAAAAAACCTAAAAAAAAAAAAAAAAAAATTAAGAACATTCTACCATTTGTTTTTCTGTCCTCCTTTCAGACTGTTACTTAGTCAACTTTTTCAGGAGACTTTTCCACTCTTCTAATAAAATTATCCCAGACTTCAAGCTTTAATTGACCTCAAAAGCATGTTCATCTTTTTTAAAAAAAAGCTTAGAAAATATTTTTAAAATAATTGACATACTTATGCTTTTAAAAGTATTTTATAATAGTGACAAAATTTTTTGGAAAACTTACTTGTGTCAGTGAGATTCTTTGAAAAAGCAAGAGTGTTCATTTAAATTGTACAACTCTAACCTGATGTACAAGTTGAACCTGATACCAAGTTGATTAGCAAATGGACTATGCAAAAAAAGTAGAAGTCAATACTCTTCTGAAGGCAGGACATAATTACAGGAGTAATACAGAAGTCATTTGAGGGAGGCCAGTGTGGGGGTGCCAGGGTAGGAGTCGGAGACCTGGGTCTAGGATTCTGTTTCCTGCTTACTGCTGTGGTCTTTGGGCAAATCTTTTAAAAGATCTTTTTAAAAACTCCGTGTGGAGTTTTCCAGGTAGAAAAGCACTTGCCTTAAGACAGGGTTATTGTGGAGTCATAGAAGGTACTAAGTGAAAAAGTACTGTGGAAATTTTAAACTGTTATATAAATACTAGCATCAAAATAATTTTCATTCTGACTTTAAGAGAACAATACCATAAAATATAAAAAATTGTTTTCTGTGATTTTATTCTGATATTTCAGTTTTTCAGAATTTGCTCCAGGAAATCACTTTTACCAAGTATAACTACAGTCCTGCCATCGAGTAGACTTATATATTGTTTATTGGTTGATTTGTTTATAAGTTTAATTTTATAAGCCAGATGAAGTGGCACACTCTTGTAATCTCAGCACTCGGGAGGCTGAGACAGGAAGTCACCACAGGTTTGAGGCAAGCCTGAGATACAAAGCAAGTTTCAGGCCAGCCTGACCTACATAACAAGATTGTCTAAAAAATAAAACAAAACAAAAAAAGATAGAAGCTTATTCCAGTGGTTTCATGGAAAAAAGCATCCTTCTCAGTCTTTGAGAAAAATTAATTGCTCTTTCATGTGTACTGATCTTGCACTGCAAAATGAATACCAGTAACAGTTTAAACTATAGTATTATATATAGTGTACATATGTGTATGGTGTATTAATTGTCGTTATGGCCAGTGTTTAAAAATCAGAAACAAATAGCAATGGAAAACCTCCAGTAATGTTCTGTACCTATTTATATTTTATAATGAATTGAAAACTGTCAACCTTTTAGACAGGCTTGGTACTTAACTGTAGATGTCATTTACATATATCTGCCAGACAAAGTGTCCTGTGGTTCTGGCAGTCGCACGCAAAGAAAGAAATAATGAAACTAGAGGAGGTGTTAAGAAAGGTGTTCAAATGGTGGACAGTGAGAAAAGATGTCAAGATTAGGGTTTATTTGATTTGAAAAGATGAATGGGAAATGGAGTGAAAACTGTAATTTTCTAACCTAATTATAGAAACTTAAAATTGGGGGCACTTTTCAGAGCTGGAAATAGGCAACTTGAGTGAACCCATTATCCTATCACTTTTTGGTCCTAGAGAAGACTGTAAATCCATTTAGAAGAGGTGACAGAGCACAGAGTCTTGGTTGAGCCTCCTGGAAATGAAGACACTCACATGCCCTGGGTCTTTGCAGCAAAGTATCCTTCCAGTGGGGGCACTTTTCAGAGCTGGGAATAGGCAACTTGAG
>PVIR01031461.1:0-19430 GCA_004026965.1 Petromus typicus
AACAATACTGGGTGTGGAGACCCACACCCAGCAGCAACCAGTACCACATACCACAGTGCCGGGCGTGGTGGCTCACGCCTGTCATCCCAGCACTCGGGAGGCAGAGGCAGGAGGATTGTGATGTGAGTTGGAGGCTGAGCTCAGGGCCAGCCTGAACCACAAAGCGAGACCCTGTCTCAAAAAAACCTAAAAAAAAAAAGGTTGAACAAATCCAAAACAATGTTTAATTACCTATTCAGGAAAAAAAAAACAAAAACACCCATGTCTGGGAATGGGCTGCGACCCTTTTGGAGGGAGGGCTGGATGGGTGGGCACTTCTTTCCCTAGCTCTTCACCCTCTCAAGAAAAGTACAGATGTACTCAGTTCCAAACTGTAATGAGTAATGTGACTCATTCCATTGCACACCCACATTCCCTTCTTGCGTGCATCTTATACTTTGTCGTTGCCTAATAAACTCTGTTCATGCCTCTGACTCCCTAAAAATTCCTTTTCTGCAGCAAGAGTCAGCAAGCCTGTGACAGTGAGGTAGGTTAAGTCTGGAAAACTCTCAGACCCAACTGGTGACAACAGAATATTCCAGGTACCAGTATCACAGGCAGACACATTTAAAAGTCCTGACTTGGGAATAAATTAATGGAAGTACAACTTGAATTATGTATTCTCAAAGTTATTTCCTTAAGAATTTTAAAATATAAACCACTTCAAAGAAGGATTAGATAAACACTGGTTAATACTTTCATAGAGTTTCACCCAAGAAACAGAGCAGTTTTGTTGGGCTATGCACCTCACCTACTCTCCCCAAAACTATATTTCGATATTACTTGACAGTTAAATTAAAGCACAGATGAGCTAAGAATTGGCACTCTCCTTTCCAGATTTTAGAGCTATTAATAGAGATGCATAAAATTAGCACTTCCATTATTAAATAGTTATAACCTTTCTCCCAGCTGGTGTTTAAATAATTACCTAGCTTTACTTGAAAAACTTTGCTCAAAATGAACTTAATGGGGCTGGGGATTTAGCTCAGTGGCACTGTACCTGCCTCGAAAGCACAAGTTCCTAATTCAATCCCTGGTACAAGGAAAAAACAAAACAACAAATTGAACTTACTTTCCTGCATCTAGGATTACTTATACAGTCATGTGGCCACCTTGGGTCCTCACCAACACAGAGGTTTACCTGCAAAGCAAAGGACTAGACTTTGCAATTTGACTTTATCTCAAATAAAGAACTGTTTCCAGATCCAACATGGGTCCTGAGGTTGAAGAGGAAGGGAAAAGAAAATCTGTACTATATCTTACATCTACTCAGTTAAACACTACTCATGCTAAAAAAGTTTTTTCCTTTTCTTCAAAGGACCTAATTGGAATGAAGGCATTGTGCTTATAGTGCACAGCATTATTTCTGCTAAGAAAAAAGAGGTCTGTAAAAGCTCAACAGCATATAGGGCCAGGTGACTTCCAGGGGTTTTTCACTCTTACAGAATAATATAAGCAAACTCCAGAGTTGGAAAGAACTTTCTAAAGTCAATCTGCCCATTTTATTTATTAGGAAGGAAAACAGATGTCCACTATCTTTGAAAAAAATGAGCCCTCAAACCTCAGGACTCAATTCAATTTCCCACAGAATTCTGCTAAGGCTCTGTGCTATTATCTGTCTCTCTAGGATCCTATGTGTTTCTCCTCCACTGGGCCACATCCTCTGCTCAGGTGGTAGCAGTGTTTTATCCAGCTTTCTACTTTGGCAATTATGATTGATCTCTATCAACATTTCTTGTCCAAAGAATAAATGAATTCACAGAATTTCAAATTTAATACCATTTGGAAGGAGAAAGAACTATAACACTGAAAGTAATGAGATGGGGGGAGGAAAGATGCTTTTTCAAGAAAAGGGAAGAAACCTAATAAGCCTAATTAATGCAAACATTATATGCCATAATATGAGCTAATACAAACAATATAATCAAGTATTTAAAAACTGGGATGGGGAACTGGAAGAGGAGGGAAGGAGCAGGAGGGAAAGGTAAAGAGAATTTAAAAAGAAACATGCTGTAATACACACAAGTAACCATTCCCCAAAATAAGTGTAAACTACATGAACCGCAAACAGGTACAAATTTTTTTTTTTTTTTAAAGGAGAGCAGTATTGAAAGGTACAGGACTCTAAACCATATCTTGCAGAAATGAATTCTACAAGGAAGACTGGCAAACTATCACTCTACCAAACTCACAGCTGATCTTTGGAGGAGGAGGAGATGAACTTTAAGGCATAAAGAAGAATTTACATCTGGAGTAAAAACAATGTTTAATGGGGGCCGGGGAGTTAGGTCAGTGGTTCCGGCACCTGTCTCACAAGTGCAAGAACCCGGGTTCGATTCCCCGGTAATCACATAACAATACTGGGTGTGAAGACCCGCAACCAGTACCACATACCACAGTGCCGGGCGTGGTGGCTCACGCCTGTCATCCCAGCACTCGGGAGGCAGAGGCAGGAGGATTGTGATGTGAGTTTGAGGCTGAGCTCAGGGCCAGCCTGAACCACAAAGCGAGACCCTGTCTCCAAAAACCTAAAAACAAAACAAAACAAAACAAAAAAACAAACAATGTTTAATGATACTCTAAAACACCAATACTGTTACACCCACAAACTAATAAAATTGAGAGTATTATTGCACGTTTAAAATTTCTTACACAGTTAGATCCTGTCTCAAAGAACAAAACAAAATAAAATTGCCTCACATTCCACTTAGAAGTCTGTAACTGTCTCAAATCACATACACTAATATTGCAGAAATTCTGGAGTTTAAATTTCAGTGTAACTTAAAAAGAAAAAAAGCAGGCATAGAGGCACATTCCTGTAACTCCAGCACTCTGGGCAGCTGAGGCAGGATAAGCACAAATTTAAGCCCAAACTAAGCAGTTAGCAAGACATTATATCAAAATTGAAAAATCTGAAAAGGGGCTAGCGATATAGTTCAGTGCAAGGCCCAAGGTTCAATGTCCAGTACCACACAAAAAAAGAAAAGGACTAATTCATAAAATCATCACACTTTAAAATATCTTACTATCGAGTTAAAGAAATGCAAGGGTAAATTTGAAAGAACTTGAAATTAAAATGAAGTAAATTAAAAGAAAAATCACTGAGGAACACTGACTTACAATTCACTTGTATTTCACTTCAACCAGCCTTCCCCAGTATAGGTAAGTGGATGCTTTTTTGTGAATGGAAGCAGTTTCCTAAGGGTCTCACAAAATGAGTCATCCTAACACAGCACGTAATTTAATTAAGATAGTGCCAGTGTGTGCTGTGAGTACTAGAATGCTGAATATGTAATGTTTATCTCACTTTAAAAATACTATTTATACATTATTACTTCAAGTTATTAAAAAGGGCTATTGATAAATTTATAAAAATTTCCCTATTTTGTTAAACATTCTGTTTGAAATCCTCTTCTCGGCTCCATTATGGCCAGCTGACAGATGACTTAGATCAATCAGCTAATGAGCAATTCTTTGTTATAGGCTTGATGATATTGCTCTACCACTCAGTATTTGCAAGGCTAGTTTTTAAAAGGTTGTTCTAAAACATCTGAACAGGAATAGGACACTTAACAGAAAGACACACAGAAAGATGGTGATATGACTTGCAATGACGTAACACATTTCAATCACCATAAAACCACGACAAAACAGAGTTAGATTGTAAGTCTGAGAATGCTCTGAATCAAGAGCACAGCTGAACTGGTCTGATTTTCCAATAGTCTAGCATCTATACATGCATACATCAGCCTGTTCCATCATAAATCACCAGGACCAAAATTAGCAACAATCTTTTCAGTATAAGAGCCAATCTGGAGGGATTGGGGAGGGGGGAGTTAGGGATGAATATGTCTATCATTTATTTTCATTCAAAATGAAAACAGATTTATTGAATTCCATGGACCAAGATTCCCACTCCCTCTTTATTAAATGACAATGAGAAATAAGCATGGCTCTTTTAGGTGGCTCAAGAGGCAGTGTTGTCTTTTGTTTTTACAGTGTCCATTTAATCTTCCCAACAAGCCCTTTGCTACTCAGAGCATTTTACAACACACCTACTGAAGGCCAGGTGCTAGAGGTCCTGCAGAGAGTGGCCTTCTCTTTCTCCATTCTGGGATTGTTCTAGGCTTGGCAGGAACAGGGAAAATCCATGTTGCTGGGCATCCTGTAATAGCACCAACATAGCCAGTTCCCAAAAGACCACGCCGTCAGGGCACCTTCATTTGGGGCACAAGCAGGCTGTACCCTAGAAGAGCTTCAGGACACATTCCTCTGAAGCCAGCCTTTCGCAGGTCCTGGCCAAAACACAAAGATCTAGGAACCAGGAATTCTACAAGGGTTTCTCCCGTCTTTGAAGGTGGTTGCCCTAAAGCTTCTTCTCCTTCCTTCCATCTCTGCTTTGAATTCTCTGAAAGGTTGACCTGAAACTGAATCTAGGACTCTTGCAAAGCTAGACTGAGAAAGGTTTCATGTTGCTCATTACCACAGAAAAAGTTCCCATCCAGGCCATATCAAAGATCTAGCCTATATCTATCCTTTTCCTAAACTGCAGATGTTGTAAAAACTTAAACATGATAAACTGACTGTAGCTGGAAAAACTGTTACCCAGTCTATTAAATGACTTTCCTTGTACCTGTATAAACTTATTTTGCAAGAAAAGAGAAATAGCAGGAATAGAGTAAAAAAGCAAAGCAGAAGACATGGCCATTATTAGCCCTTTCATCCTACATAAAGCCCCCTTCAATGTATTGGCTCTGACATTTGGAGAATATATATATATAGGCTACACTATAATGATTGTGATAAAGACATTTCAGCAGTTACTCGTAAATATATAAATCCTGTATCTTTGTAGTCAAGAGGCAGAAAGGTTTGTAAAACATTTTGTCAATAATGAAGAAAACCTGCCTTTGAAATCACATACTAGATTAGAAACCTGGTTCTCCCTCTTACTCTGAGAACTTGAACAAATTACATCTGTGTGCCTCAGTTTCCTCATCTGTAAAAGGAGATTCAAAATGAAATCCTCTTCCTGAGTTTTACCATAGTAATGAAATAATACATATAAAGTGCTTAGAACAATATATTGTTCAGGAAATTGTTCAAAAAATAAAAGCTGTATTTATTAGCTAGTAGTTATTTATCTTGGGTGACAATGTAGATAATAAAATGCTGCATACACAAAAACACCCCTCAATTTTTTTTTCTTGGAACCTGGGATCAAACTCAGGACCTTGTGTTTGCCAGGCAGGTGCTCTACCGCTGAGCTATATCGCCAGCTAATTCCTCAATTTGTAAAACCTGATTCCAAAAATTGTCAGTCACTTAAAAAGAGTATTTTTGTTTTGTTTTGCTTTTAATTAAAAGATGGGAAGAGGGGAGCTTTCAAAGTCTTTTCTATCTTTTTTTGTTTGTTTTGTTTTTTTAGGTTTTTTGAGACAGGGTCTCGCTTTGCAGTTCAGGCTGGCCCCGAGCTCAGCCTCCAACTCACATCACAGCAATCCTCCTGCCTCTGCCTCCCGAGTGCTGGGATTACAGGCGTGAGCCACCACACCTGGCACTGTGGTATGTGGTACTGGTTGCTGCTGGGCGTGAGTCTCCACATCCAGTATTGTATGTGGTTACTGGGGAATCAAACCTGGGCCCTTGCACTTGCAAGACAGGCGCCGGAACCACTGAGCTAATTCTCTGGCCCCAAAGTCTTTTCTATCTTAAAATGGAAAATAAATGTACACGCCATATAATTTATATTTGCATAACATAAATGTACAGACCGGTTCAACCTCATTGTTGATTTTAGTAATATTAAATATGGGGTAAAAAGCAGTACAGGATGTAAAACTGGTCTTTTTAAACAACTGAAGACCAAAGACACTAGGGAAAACCCCTAGGTATTCAATGAAAACAAAAATGGTTAGAAAAATTTTTGAATATATTTAATAATTAATTTTTAAGTAAAAATACCCTGTTATATTTTATGGTAATTTGTGAGTGTTTAACAAACATAATTTTTTTAGGATCAAAAGCTTTTTAAAAAGATAAATAAACTGAATATAGTTTTGTAAAACACTGTTGTAAAGAGATAAATATTCTATAGGGGTTTCAGTTCCATAATTAATTATAATTTCTCATGCAAAAAAGTTAACTTAATAAAAAACAGTAAAACAATTTCATTATTAATATGAAAAAAGGAAAACATTTGTTTCTGTCAATTCTGACAGCTACTATGACTCTAAAAAAGAGAAAAAAATTCCACTGGTATTCATCATTTTAAGTTTCACTTTTCTAAATATAGATCATATGCGTATGCATGTTGTGTGTATGACAGATGCTTTGAGATCTTTTCATGGTCATTCAGTCTCAGAATAGAATGAGTCAATACACAGAGCAGTAAATTATGTAACACTGCCCTGTCAGACAAAGCCTCTGGACTAACAGAAGCAATTTCAAGACAGAAGAGATGAGACCACATCACTGTTCCCCAACAGTGGACTGTATTATACTCCTTAAATCTTTAAATTACAATTATAATTCCCAGATATTAAACTCAGCTCTCAAATGTTAATACTGTGCCTTACCATTTTCCTGGGAGAAAGTAAGACTATATAAATAGTCTTCTCTGATCATCACCTTGTAAAAAGTAGTATCAGCATCTATCAACCTGCTCACTATCAGAATACTTATTAGCCATTACCCCCAAAAATGGAAACACTAGAAAAATAACAATAACTGTTTAGCTAGAAGGAAAAACTGAAAAAAAAATGCAGTGTTATAAGAAGAAAACAAAGAATGCTATCACTAAATTTTAAAATGATACTACATCAAATAGAAAATTCCCCAACTGGAAGTACTTCTTTCTCCTGTTTCCTCATCCAGCTGAAAAGAGATTTTTGGGAAGAGATTTTTGCCTCAATTGGCATTCCAATTAAGATATAGTCAAAACAGGTCCTAAAGTGAAGAATAAGCCAACAGAGCATCTTAACTTTTTTAGGCAATGATCTAACTGACAGAAAACATGGAATTAAACTTGATACAACCGAAAATGCCCTCTAAGAAAACACAGTGTACATGCCTAAAACTCCAGCTACTTGGAAGCTGAGGTAAAAAAAAAAATCACAAATTCAAGGCCAACGTGGGCAACTTAGTGAGACCATGTCTCAAAATAAAAAATGAAAACAGGCTGTGAATGTAGCTCATTGAGGCCCTGGGTTCAATTTTCAGTACCACAAAAAACAAAAACAAACCTTCTCTGTTACAAGCTCTCTAAAGCCTACAGACTCCAAAATGAGTGAATAGGGTCCTTGACTTAGGGAAGTCACTGTCCACTGGAGGGACAGCATCATCATAGATGCTATAACGAAGGACGATCAATGAAAACGGTATGTTCTCTTTCATCTGAACACAATGAAGGTCGCTAAAATTCCTCTGAAGGATAACGGTTATATGAACAAGGGTAGGAGTGGCCTTGAAGTTAAGTCTATACACAATGAATATGGCAGAAAGGGGACTGAGAGTAACAAACAATCCAGGCTATAGAAATGGTCTTCATCTTAAATATCGACATTTATTTGTCTGATGTCTAGTAAAAAGACTTCTGCTTCAGGTTATTCAGTAGCCTTATGTAAAAAAATAACAATGCCCTCAAGCTTTCTTAGTCTTGTACTACTGCCCTGTTGTAAAGAAATGGATTTGGAGCTTGGTGTTGTGGTGCCTACCTACAATCCTAGCACTCAGGAGTCTGAGGCAGGAGGATCTTGAGTACAGGGCTAATGTGGACTAAATAATGAGTTCAAGGCTGGCCTGGACTACACAGCAAAATCCTGTTTTAAAAAAAAAGAAAAGAAAAGACTTGGTCAGTAATCTATTTGACTGAATAACCAATAACCAAAAGGAAACATGAAAAGATTTTAAACGCTGTCACTAAAAATAATTTTTAAAATTATAAAAGCAGAGCGGGACAAGGTCAACAAAATAAAGACAATTTTAAATAATTCCCTATATAGGAAAAAAATCTGAAAAGCACTTAGTTTTAAAAACACCATTATTAAAATGACAATACATAGAGTACTGATTAGAATAAGTCACTTGGTAATGTATAAGGGTTCTTTATTGATTGGCTAACTGCTAAAGATCAAAACAAGCCGTTATTTGTGAAACATAATGGCTTCTTCTTTCCTCTAGGTTGTCTACTTTTAGTCTGTGGTAGGCTGGTAATATTTAAAAAGTGAGATAAAATTAATAGAAAAGGCTATAGTCATTTTATTCAGGAAAATAGTTTTAAATTTGCTTTCTGATATGGATTTTGGATAAACAGTAATCCAAACCACACAGCTTAATCCAAAATCAAGTTACCCTTTATCATTGAAGAAACTGGTTCTGTCTGATTAGCTGGCAATGATCTCAAATGCTATTCAGGTCTAAAAGTCTACTCTCTTCAACTCTATAGAGTTGGCTCTTGACAGGCTGGAAACTTTACAACCTGCTTTACTTCAATCTGCATGGAAGCCTCACTCTAACTTTAGGGAGACAGTAAAGCCAGGTGATTGCCCAAATCAGGCAAAAACCAAAACAACAACAACAAAAACACCAAGAAAATGGCAGGAAACTAGCCAAATTAGCTTGTCTATAATATCTGTCCCTAGACCATTAAAAATCTTATTTTGATGCAGTAGTTTCTCCTCCCAACTGAAAAGAGAAAATAGAATAGCAAGAAAGGATGCGAAGGGCCTCGAAAAAATAAATATCTTCTCTTTCATTACTCTAGCCAAACCACCAGCATGCCTTCATAAGAAAGTAGTAGGCCTGCCAAAAATTGTTCTAGAGGTCACAGAACTGTCCAATTATCAGTGTCCCAATTCTATCCTCGGGACCAGATCGCTCTCATCTGAAAAAAGAGGATGTCACCATCTGCTCAGTAAGGTTGTTATTGGGATTGGGAATAATATATTAAAGAACTTGTTCTTGGAAATCATCATATAAATGGTAAACAGGGTCAACTGAAAAGTTCACGTGAATCTTTTTAAACCTTTCAGTTCATACCATGTAATTCTTTCTAGATGTATACAAGAACTACAAGTAAACTTAAAATGCTGTGGATATTTAAAGAACTGTATTCTCAGCTGGGTGCAGTGGCAGATGTCTATTATCCCAGCTAGGTTGAGGCTAGAGAATCACAAAGTTGAGGTTAACCTGGGCAATCTCTTTGGACCCCTTGGAAAAAAAAAAAAAGGCCAGGCATGGTACTGCACACCTGTAATACTAGCACTCTGGGAGGCTGAGGCAGAAGGACTGAAAGTTCAAGTCCAACCTGGGCAATTAGCCAGACACTGTCTAAAAACAGAGGTGCCAGTGTGTAGCTCAGTATGGAAATGTAGCTCAGTGTGAAAGCCCTGGTCTCAATCCCCGTACAATAAGTAAATAGGACTGGGGATGGAGCTCAGTGGTGGACAGCTTGCCTACCATGATTGAGGTTCTAGGTTCTGTGTTATATTGGAAAAAAAAACCACACAGACACACTCACTTTCTCTAAATCGAAATGATTGGGGGTACAGATATGAACTCAGAGCCTTCACAAGAACTACATCCAGCTCATTTTTTAATTTTTTATTTCGAGGCAGGGTCTCACTAAATTATGATTTAGAGGCTAGGCTTAAACTTGATTCTTGAGTGACTGAGAAACAAGATTGGCTAAAATGGGAGAAGTCTCACACAATCTTACTGAAAAAAATACTGACGGCTGTAGACTTGGGCTTCTCCTATGTGACTCTCAAACACTGGCTTGCGCTACGTTTTACATCACACAAAGCCTAGTCACACAAAAATATTAATATTTTAGCTGAACATGGTGGTGCGCACCTGTAATTCCAGTACTCTGGAGGAGACAAGAAAACCGCAAGTTCGAGCCCAGCCTCGGCAATTTGGTGACTTAGTGAGACCTTGTTCCAAAATAAAAAGAGCTGGAGACGAGGCCTAGTGAGAACGTCTTGGGTTCAGTGCCCCGTACCGCCAAAACAGAAAAGAAAGAAATACTTTAACAATACGGTTTAGTTGTAATATTAAAATTAAAGACAAGTGCTTCAGACCGACCGCCTACAAGGCAAGCATCTCAAAGTCACACTGATAAGGGCGCAGGAGTCCGTGAATGTCAAGAGGGGCCGTTCCACAGAGCTGGATGGAGTTCGAACCCAGAACTTCCCGCCAAGGACACCGAGGAGTGCCGCCAGGTGGATCCGGCCGCGCGCGCCGCAGGCCCCGACCCGACCGCGGATGGGCGCGCTCTCGAGGGCGCAGTCGCCGGCCTCTCCCCTCCACAGGGGTCAGGCGCGAGGGTGGCCGAGGCCGCCGGGCGGAGAATCACTGACAGCGCGCTCGCTCGAAGCCGCCACCCCGGAGGGACCCGGCCGCGCCCCCTCCGCTCCCGCCCGGCCCAGTGCGCCTCACCCGGTCGGAGCTGGAGGCCGCCGTCGCGGCGGCTGCACCACAGCGCGCGCTCTCCCTGCTGCAGGATGTAGTGGTCCTTGGCTTGGAAGAGCTCCATGCCGGCCCGCGCGCCGAGGGAGACGGCGGCCCCCTAGGCGGGAGGCGGCAGGGGCCTTGGGAGTCTCCTCAGCAGCGGCCGCGAGCCTGCGCTTCGAGGGGTGGCCTGGGACAGACCTCGCCGGGAAGCTCAGCCGAAGAGCACCTCGAGCCCCACCCGCGCGGGGAGAACGCGCCCCAGAGGCGGCTGCGGCGGCAGCGGCGGCCCCGGCCTTGCAGGCCTCTCCCCCGGCTCCGCCCCTTCCCGGCTCCGCCCGTCCCCGCCTCCTCTCGCCCCGCCCTCTCTCGATGCCCCGCCCCAGTCCGCCGGCTCCTCCCCGAGCCTTCCCCTGGGCTCCTCCTTTGGCTCCGCCCCGTGCCTTTCCGCCGGCCTCTTTTCAGTTTCCCAAGGCCCTTCCTCTTCCAGGTCCTCCCCGGGCGTTTTTTTTTTATCCCCCTTCTTCCGTACCCCGCTACTCCTGCTCTCCCTGGGCCACTCTTGCGGCAGTTGCCTTCCAGCCCACGGCGACCTGGGTCACTGGAGTGTGGCTGAGTCGGGCTGGAATAGCTGGCTGACTTCCTCCTTGCGACGGAGACCCACACAGGGTCCTTCCTGCACACGCCTTCTCCCCAAAAGTCAGGCTGAATTCCCGAATCCTTCCCAACACACGCATCTTTTCCTGATACATTCCCCGAGGGCCTGGGCTCGCGCAGACCCAGAGCTGAGCTCCCAACTCTACCCCCCACCTCTGAACGGAGACCTCTGGGCGTTTCCTGTATTGACAACAGCGGTCATTCGATAAATGCACCTCCACTAAAAAGAGCACATAACAATAGAAAATACACAAGTGTACAAAGCTATGTAGTGAGGGGAAGGTGCAGATGCCGTCATGCACCCAGTTACGCAGGATGATCTGAGAAAGTTGCATACAGGGAACGAAACGGAAGGCATGCAGTGTGGTGAGGTGAGACGGCCTGGTGGTGTATTGAACCGAACCCCTTCGAGGAGTAAGACGTCCAGTCCCAGATCCAGTTCTGGGTCTGTCCACTTGTGTGATCTCAGGAAAGTGTTGGTCTTAGCTGGTGGCTGAGCTTTAATTACACACCCAGGCTTCCAAATCAATGTCTTTCTCCCATCTCTTGCCTTCCCCAATGCCATATAGGGAAATTTTAAAACACTAGGAGTAGCAGATAGGAAAGTGAAGGTAATACTTTAACCTACTCAAATTATAAAAGGAGAGGGCCCAAAATTGAAAGGAGCTGCACATTACCAGTGACTCCGGCGCATGCTGATCCCACTATTGACTTTCCACAGCTGGAAAAGGACCATGACAAGTCCTGGAATCTTTGTCCATAAGTACTGTGGCTATTAGGCTGCCCAGACATGCTAACATAAATGTCATGGAATCACCAGCCAGTAGATCCTTACTTCCCTGCTAATGCAGACTGAGGCTCTCAGTGTGAATTTACAGGAAAAGCTCCCACTGGAAAGAGAGAAAATGAAGGGGAAGGGAGGTGTGGTTCTGACAGATCAAGCCAGAGCCCTAAAAATGAGAGTAAGGCGTGGATCAGACAGGCTCATTCACAAAAAAGGTCAGTTTTATGGGGTGCTGTGGTGGGTTGGGATCTGGTTAATCACTATCTCGGTCTTGGTTTTGCAGCCCCCCGGAGTGATCATTCTGGTTTGAGGACCATCGCGGCCTTAATTTCCATGAGACAGCTGCTCTTCCTTGGAGCAATCTCAGTCTTGGGAGAGTCTGCTGGGATCCAAACTGATCCTAGGTTTAGGGGAATGCAGACTTTAGGCAGAGCTGAAAGTCCATAAAAATATCTTAACTTGATATCCAAAGTCTCGAAGGGGAATGAGATAGCCTTGGTAAGTGTAGGTCTAATAAGTTTTGTTTTGCCAGTTTCTTCTAAATGATTAACCCACCTAGATCCAAAGTTTCAAGACAATAAAGGGTACAAAATGAAGATAAATCCTTGTTTTCTTTTAATTACCTATTGAGCATCTGGAGGCTCAAGTGAAGAGTCACTCCTCATTGAAAACCAAAGTTAAGTTCCTGACTGCCTGAGAAGAAAACACATATCAGATTTTTAATGAGTGATGAGATAAGAACGCAGGAATTTGTCTTCTGTCCTACGGCTCTAGTTATATCCGAGAGTTGCGACCTATATCAAACATTCATGATGTGAGCTGAGAGGACTGGCATGTATCTGTAAACCCAGCTAACTCAGAAAGGAAGCAGGAGGCTCACAAGTTCAAGGCCAGCCTGTATTACATAGGTTAGTCCAAGATCAGCCTGGCTACATAATGAGACTCTGTCCCCACTGCCCCCCCTTACAAATCATCAGTTTCTGACTTACTGGTGATTTCAGCCATATGTTGACTTTTCTTAGTAAAAATGAATAATGAAATAGTCATATGAAAACTGTATGTCCGGAAGATTATTTCATTCTTCTTAATGATTCCATTTTACTGATTTACATTGCCAGATACGAAGAAAACAACAGTGTTTACACACTGATTTGTTGATTAGAACATTTCCTAGCGTTTAAATTGATAGTTTAACTCTGGCTACCTATTAGAATCACCTGGAGAATTTTTCAAACCTAACAGTACTTACATGAGTCATGCCAACACATGTCTAATTCCAGCTAGCAGGAAACTTGAGGTAAGAGGATTGCAAATTCGAGGCCACCCTGGGCAATTTAGTGAGACCCTGTCTCAAAATTTAAAAGCGATGGGGATGTAGCTCAGTGGTAGAGCTCTCACTTACAACTGAGGCCCAGACTTCAGCTTCCAGTATCACAAACAAACAAAACCAATGCTTTGACTTAGACCAATGAAACAGAATTTCACTGGGATAGGACCTTAGCATTGGTATATTTTCCTCAGAAAAATCTGCTAGGCAGCAGCTTGGGGAAAAAATGACAGTTTTTTTATATGATGCTGGCTACAAAAATCCAGAGTTAATAAGTAGAATCCTTAGGAAAGAGGGAAATGTGGGAAGATGTGCCTATAATCTGTCTGACCCTAATGCACACTACTGTCACTCAGGCTTCAACTGTGAGCTCGACTTAGCGGTATGCAAAGGCCCAGCCTGGCTGAGCAGAGTGAGGGGAAAAAAAAAATTTACTGTCGGGCAGAAGTCACATAGCCATGCTCTTACCGCAGCAGCCTTGCCCTGCTCCCACTTTGGGTTTTTTGAACCTTGTACCCTGAAGCTTTTCCACTTCCTGGTTGCGGCCTTGGCCTATGGCCAACTGCCAACTTTCATTACATTCTTTTGGCGTTCTAAGTCAAGGTTACCCTGTCCTAATGGACTGTAAAGAAAGTTTATGTGATGCTGTTCTGTTTTTTAAACATTGATCACCATTATCCTGACTATTTGTCTTGTTTGATATGCAGGATGTCTATACCAATTTAAGTATGTTCACTAAAGAGTTAAGTTCTAGCCAGTACTATGTGATCTTGGTCAATCTTCTTAATCTCTGTTAGTTTCAGTTTCCTCATTAAAAGAGATGACAAGGGGCCGGGGAATTAGCTCCGTGGTTCCGGCGCCTGTCTTGCAAGCGCAAGGGCCCGGGTTTGATTCCCCAGTAACCACATACAATACTGGGCATGGAGACTCATGCCCAGCAGCAACCAGTGCCACATACCACAGTGCCGCGCATGGTGGCTCACGCCTGTAATCCCAGCACTCGGGAGGCAGAGGCAGGAGGACTATTGTGATGTGAGTTTGAGGCTGAGTTCAGGGCCAGCCTGAACTACAAAGTGAGACCCTTTCTCAAAAAACCTAAAAAAAAAAAAAAAAAACCACAAGATGACAAGGTTAGGAATAAACGCTGTGGAAGCATTCAAAACTATCTCTTGTCTTGGGTCTACTTATCCCCAGTCTTGTGTGTTGTGTGTTTATTCCTATGAAAACTTTTTTTCGGTACTGGAGATTGAAGCTAGAGAGTACTGAGCTGCAAATTTCAAGCATTTTATTTATTCATTCATTCAGACCAGGTCTTGCTAAATTGTCCAGGCTGCTCACATTCTTGTGATCCTCCTGCCTCTGCCTCTTGAGAGCAGGGATTATAAGTATGCCCACCACACCTGGCTGATTTTTTAAAAAATATACTGGACATGTATTTTTCAACCCAATAGGAGGCTGCTAATTCTTTCTCCCTTTCTTCTCTTTCTATTTTCTTCTTTCCTTCCTTCCCTCCTTCCTTCCTTCCTTTTCCCTTTAGCGATACTGGGGATTGAACCCAGGGCCATTGCACTGAGCTACATCCCCAGCTTTTTTGTCTTACTTACTTTCTCATTGCTGGGACAAAATACCCAACACTCACAAGCTAAGCGATGGGAGATTTATCTTGGCTCACCATTTGTAGAGGTTTCAGTCCATAACTGGCTGGCTCCAAGGAGGGGTAGTGTTTAGCATAAACTAAATATTTATCCCCCTCAGATGTGAGAGCATTAGGAAGCTGGCCCTGAAAATTGGTCAGCTATTGATGGGATGAATGCCTTTAGGAAAGACCTCCCTGAGATCGCTGACTCCTTCCACCATGAGAGAGCACACAAGAAAAGGGATGTCCATGCATAAACCAGCGAACGGAGCTCATCAGACCACAAGCTGCCATCACTGTAATCTTAAACTTCCAAACTCTGAGGAATACGTTTCTGTTGTTCATAGACTTAGTCTATAGTACTTATTGTTAGCCTAAATATGGTAAGATAAAAGCCAAACTTTCACATTTGGCCAATTATCAGCCAAATTCTCAATGGATTTGTTTGCCTCTTCACATGATGCCCATAAGGACAGCTGGATATTGTAGCAACCATTTTGGAGCCCTTGTGCATATATAAAATTGTTTATCTGGGAAGTGCTATAGACTGAAGCCTGAGGGAGTTGGAGATCAAGCTGGGCAATTTAGTGACTAAATGAAAGCATGTCTCAAAATAAAAAATCAAAAGGACCCAGAGATGTAGCTTAGTGGGAAGGCCCTGGCTTTAGTAACCAGGGCCTGAAAGAAGGAGAGACAGAGGGGGAGAGAGAGAAAGAGAGAGAGAGAGAGACAGAGAGAGAGAGAGAGAGAGAGAGGACTAAGATTACAGATCAAAAGAGGGAAAGTTCCTCATGAAGAGACTCAGATTGACAAAGGAGAGATATTGCTTTGTCTAGTGGAGAAGACCATCTTTTCTTCACTTCCATTCCTCAGGTTAGTACTCCTTTTAGTTGTATGAACTATGGACTAATAAAAATTTTCAAGAATCCAAGTTATTGCTTAAAATAGCTTAGTAATTATTGTGTGTATGTCTGTGTGTGCATGTGTGTGTGTGAGAGAGAGAGAGAGAGAAAGAGATGGAGATGGAGACGGATAGAGAGATAGAGAGAAGGAGAGAATGTCTTTCCTACATCTAAAATTCCTTCTCTTTCCTTGCAGAGGAAAGATTATTACTTTTGCAGTAATTACTTTCTTTTCTCTAAAGCCAGATATGTCTCACTTCCTTTCTGTAATGCAGTTACTTTTCAACTGTAGAAAAAGCTCGTCTTTCTTAAATTAGACAGTCCTAAACAAATAAATTTTGCAAAAATGCATAACAAATAAAATGGTTAAATAAAGAAATCCAAGTTGCAGAATAGTAGAGTTTTTTGGTGTTTTGTTTTGCTTTTTAAGACAGAGTCTTGCCTTGCTTTGTAGTTCAGGCTGGCCCTGAACTCACTTTGTAACCCAGGCTAGCCTCTGACTCAGCAGTCCTCCTGCCTCTACCTCCTAAGTGCTGGGATTACAGGCACGAGCCATTATGCCTGGCATTATGGTATATGGTTATCCAGTGTTGTGCTTACAGGTGTGAACTACCATGCCCAGCATTGTGGTATGTGGTTACCCAGATCGAACTCCGGACCTTGCTCTTGCTAGGCAAGCCCTGGAACCACTGAGCTAAATCTCTGGCCTAGAATAGTGTTTTGTAATCTCCCACTGGGAATTTTTGCAGGAGAGATTTTTCATTAAACCCACAAGTTTTCTGAAATAAAACACCAAGTATGGTTACACTAAATGATAGAAATGGAAAAGAGGTGACAGTTAGTCGAAACCTGAATGTAGGAAGGAAAGTAGAGGCTTTTCACATGATATTCCTATATACTATTTTTATTTTTGACCATGTTTTTGTTTGCTTGCTTTGCAGTAGTCAGAAGTGAGTCCAAGGCCTTCATACTATGCTACATCCTGAGCCCTTTTCCTTCTTTTTTCTTCTGAGAGAGGGTCTTCCTAAGTTGTTAATTGCCCAGGCTGGTCTTAAACTTGTGAACCATCTGCCTAAACTTGCCAGAGTGTTGGGATTACTGGCATGTGCCACTGCTCTGGGATTATCTGTGTGATTTTTAATGCTTAAAATTGAAAAAACAAAATTTCTAGTTAAGTGTGTTTTTGTACGTGCATATTCCTCCACACAAAGGCACATTTTTAGGCAACTGATTACCTAGGTCTCCAGAAACTTTTACTGCTTCAAGGTGAGAGTCCAAGGACAATGTTCTTCTTACTCATTCTTCATACTCAGCTTAATGCTCTTGAGCTTTCCTGAGACCTTATAGGCTGTCAGAGAGAAGACAGTTGAGGATGTCAGCATTTTTGCAAGGCTGAACACTCTTTAAGTGGAGTGTAGTGAACAGAGTCTTTTCCTACTATTTTTTTCTCAGTTACAGCAATGGAGCAGTTTGTTCTGCCTCTGCTGACTGCAGTTCCCAGGCTGACAGCCTTTCAGAGACTGGCCTGTACTAGTACAAGTCAATAACAACTGTCAAAAGCGTCTTCTGGTAGAAAATCATGCTAGAACTTTTCAAACAATGCTTTACACTGCACCAGAAAACAATGGGGGAAAATTACTTTGTAGAGGCAGTACATACTCGAGAAAACTACCCACTAGATTTTGAACTTGTTGTTTTGTTCTCCTGCTTAAAGAAAATAATACCGTCTGACTATATTTCAACATTTTGTAAGAGTAGCAATTAATAACAAAGAAATATGGTGTTTTGCCTTACTTGTTACTGCTCTACTCATTTCCCTCAGTTTTTCAACAATCCTTCAGTGAACCCAAAGATGTGCAATGAAGTGGGGTGTTAGGGAATAGGGGAGTACTGGAGGTGGGGGTATGTGGATAGCACCAGACTGAGCAAGGGCACAGTAGGGCAGGGGAGGGGTGGGGGTGTAGGGCAAGTCAGGGCAAGAATGGAATATGAATTACTAAATTTTAAAGATGATGTTTTTAACTATGAGAAATAACCAGGGACCAGGGTCAAAAATGTGACAAAAACATTTCCAAAAATGTGGCTTGCAAAGATAGACAAACTCTTAACCAACTGTACCAACTAAAAGAAAGAAAAGACTCAAATCCATACAATTAGGAATTAAAACAGTGAAATCACAAAAGATTCTACAGAAATCCAGATAGTTAATACCTATTTCAAGAACCAGTACTGTAATAAGATGAATAAATCAGAAGAAATATAAATATGAGTACATATGAATTACCAAGTGTACGTATGAATTACCAAAGCTGAATAAAGAAAATGCAAAAATTGTGGGTTTTGTTTAGCTGTTACACATTTGATTTCATAGCAGGAATCAAAGTCAACACTCAAAAACCAATAGCATTCCTGTACATGAATAACCCAATATCAGTCAATGAAATTGAAGATGTAATTAAAAGCCTACCAACAAAGACAAGCCCAGGTCCTTATAGATTCACTGCTCAATTCTACAAGAAAATTAAAAAGGTCTAATACCAACACTTCTCAAACTCTTTAATGAGATTGAAAGGGAAGCAATACTCTCAAACTCATTCCCAGAAGCAAGCATTACTTGGATACCAAAACCAGGGGAAAAGAAGTCAATCTCCCTAATGAACATAGGTGTAAAAATCTTTAATAAAATACTGTCAGACAAATGCAGCAAATCATCAAGAAGATTACACGCCATGACCGAGTAGCATTCATCCCAGGGATAAAGGGTTGGTTCAATATACATCAATCTATAAATATAATACACTATATTAACAAGACCAAGGAGAAAAACTACAAGATGACTTCAATAGATGCAGAAAAGTATTTGACAAAGTCCAACACCCACTGATGATAAAAACTGTACAAAAAATTGCAATAGATAATCTTTATCTCAATCTGATAAAAGCCAGCTATGACAAACCAACAGCCAGTTTCACCCAACATGGACAAAAACTAAAAACTTTCACTCTAAAATCCAGAACAAGATGAGGATGCACACCATGTCCTCTCCTACTTAGTTCTAGAAACATGAGTCAAATAATTAGACAAAAAGAAAGAAATAAAAGTAATAAGTATAGGAAAGGAAGAAGTTAAATTATCGTAATTGCAGATGACATGATACTGTAAAATAGCAGACCCCAAAACTCCATCAAAAGACTCCTAGATTTCATAACCAAATTTGGTTTCATAGCAGGAATCAAAGTCAACACTCAAAAATCAATAGCATTCTGGGCCGGGGAGTTAGCTCAGTGGTTCCGGCGCCTGTCTTGCAAGCGCAAGGACCCAGGTTCGATTCCCCGGTAACCACATAACAATACTGGGTGTGGAGACCCACACCCACACCCAGCAGCAACCAGTACCACATACCACAGTGCCGGGTGTGGGGGCTCACACCTGTCATCCCAGCACTCGGGAGGCAGAGGCAGGAGGATTGTGATGTGAGTTTGAGGCTGAGCTCAGGGCCAGCCTGAACCACAAAGCGAGACCCTGTCTCAAAAAACCTAAAAAAGGGGCCGGGGAGTTAGCTCAGTGGTTCCGGCGCCTGTCTTGCAAGCGCAAGGGCCCGGGTTCGATTCCCCGGTAACCACATAACAATAC
>PVIR01031462.1:0-19430 GCA_004026965.1 Petromus typicus
TTACTCTCACATGGTTATTATGTTTCTAGAACACTCTCTATACTTGGCGAAATCAGGAATGTTTTCCAAAGCACATCCTCAGCAACTGGGGGCCGGCATTCAAATTGATACATCACAGTCTCTAAAGCAAAAATATCTGATTTTTACTGCTGCCCTTATATTTCCCATCCACCTGTGTCATCTCTGCTGTGAACTGCTGCTTCAGGCTACTCAGTGTATTTTTTAATTGCTTTTATTCGTAAATTTAATATATACATTGTGATGCCAATTGATATTGAGAAAATTTACCCATATAAGAAAAATCTACTTCTCATTTTTTTCCCATTTCCCTTATCCCTCAAGGCTTCAAGCATATATAATTTTTGATTCTTTTTTTAATATCACTACATGTTTCTTTTTTTTTTTTCCTGACACCGTCTCGCTTTGTACTTCAGCCGAACCCTGGGCTCAGCCTCCATATGACAGCAATCCTAATGCCTGTGAATCCCGAGTGCTAGTATAACAACAGTGTGTGATATGGACCATACGCAGAATAGATGGATGTGGTTCCCCGTGGTGGAACCCGGACCCTTGACATTTCAAGACAGGCACCAGAACTGCGGAGTTAAGTTCCCGGCCCAATCATAAATTTTCCTTCCCTACTTTACTGATCCCCACAACTCTTTTCCTTTGAATATTTTGCTATTTCACAACACCTCTCAATTTTAAGGGCAGGAGTTGCAAAAAGTTTCCTTCTAGTGGGCCTCTTATCGCATGTCTCTAAAGACCTCTGTTCTCCGCCTGATCTTCCCTGCCCTACCCAACACACGTACCTGTTCAAAGGTTCTCACTTGTCCATAGGGCCTTCTTAGGTTTTGATATTTATGTTTGCATGAGTAAGTGTGTTTGTTTAACCTCCGACCCTGACTGTAATTTTCTAGGTAAAATCTTCCAAATGTAAACACTAGAAGTACACTTTTGCTGTTTTAATGAAATTTAGTTTTTCTTTATTCTGTTGCTCATCATTGAATGTAATGCCTGGCATCTGCGTCACTGTCATTTGACCTAGAAATGTAAGTATAATTTGATACTGTCACCGTGAAATCATCAGGTATTGTTTACTCTGTCAGATGTTTTACATTTTATCTACAACTATCTAACACATTAAGTGTAAAAGTTTTCTTTCTGATCTTTACTGACACTTAAATATAGAGGCAGATTGAAGGTATGTTAGTGATTCCTAAAGGGTGGCAAGAATGTAGAAGAAAGTAAATAAAGCATTGATGGATGTGAGTATAATGCACTCTATCCATTTTTATATTATCACAACAGGCTTCAGTAACGTATAGAGTATGCATATTTATGAAAACTAAATGTGAGACTCATTAAGGTCAGTGAAGAAGAGCTGTGTGACTTCGCAGCTGGATGGCCTCCTGCAAAAGTGCACTGGGTTTCATGACACATTCAAAGGGTCTCACTCTGGAAACTATCCCTGTAACCATTTTTAATTCTTTCAGTCACATTATAATGTTACTGTTGAGGTCTAAAATGGCTCCTAAATACCTCCCAATAGGAGGTAGGTACAGGAAATCAGAGGGCTGTTACCTGGATGTATGTGGAGGCTGTACTCTCTTTCTACTCTTTTTCTGTTTTGTTTGTTACTGTCTTTTTCTGTTTTGTTTGTTCGCCTGGTTTTGTTTTGTTTATGTTTTTGTTTTTGTTTTGTTTATTGTTTTGTTGTGTTTTGTTTTGTTTTGAGTGTGTGTGTGTGTGTGTGTGTGTGTGTGTGTGTGTGTGTGTGTGACTTGTGGAGAAGGAACTCAAGCCGTTATGATCCCAATTTAGGCATGGAGCCACTACACTATATTCAGATGCTCAAGGCTGTATTCCCATCACTGACTCACCATTGTCTCTTTTTTTCTTCAATATTATGGCAGAACCACTAACCTTAGCTGTGCTATTAAACTACACCATTTATGCCTCTAATTAGGCTGACCAAGGACTAAGTTCACAGAATGTGAGGGGAAAAATAAACTGTTCCTCTTTTAAATAGTAAGTGTTCAGTATTTTCTCCAAGTGATAAGAATGTTGGACTTAGAGAAAATTTGATTCCGGATCTTTGTGACTAATTTGATTGATATTGATTATGTGATCATAAAGCTTTGGAAGTGAACTGTAGATACTTTGAAAAGGATTTGAAGTGCAAACGACAAGCGTGCTAAAATGTACACAGTGATGATGTCCAAAACAGCGAAGAGTTGAGAAAATGTGAAAGCTGATAGGATTACAGAATCTAAGGGTCAGGATCGGAAGGACTAATGAACAAGTATCCCTCTGCCAGCTGTATTCGATGCCCTGCATGTTCAGTGTGAGTACGAACATTGTCCACAGTTTTCATCTCCAGCGTGTAAGTCTAGTCATGTTACACTGGTGAACTTGGGGGTGAAGTATAATGCCAGTCACTATTCAGATTGTGTCACATTTACTGCTGCATGTCAGTAGGAAAATTCTACAGTGAGAGTCATAAGGCGATGGCAGAGCTGAGTGCTCTGAATGCTCCAGTGATTCTACAGAAAGAAGCACTTGGAAGCCACTTGAAATGAAGCAATACTTAGTCAAAGACTAGCATCCAAAACAAGCCAAGGGGTTTGTAAAAAACCCAGAAACAAAAATGGCTTGAGTCAAATCTCGACATATCATAAGATCAGGGGTCCAAAACTGTAGATCTTTCATTGCCGATGAAATTCCTTGAGTTTTTACCTCAGTCAGGGTTCCAGAAAGCAGTATCTCTCTGATCAGCCATCAAGGTCTCCAGTGACCACCTGTAAAGGGGGCCTGACTTACCCAAATTGACGAGGATCCACTCTCTTAATCACATGAGGCTGGATTTGAGACATGTATATACTAAGAGACATGTATTGAGAGAGGATTTGGCTTCAATTTCAGACGAGATGATACAGGGTCATAAACAGTGAAAAGGGATCATGTGACAACAGTTCATGAAGCAGTGACCAAACTGAAATTTGTCACAATGACTCCAGGAAGTTGGAGTTGCCATGACTCTGATTTTCATTTGAAGAAAACTACAAGAACCAAGTGGTGCCATCACAAGAGAAAGGCGACATCAGCTCAACTAGGATGTTCATAGGGCCAGAAGTATCCTGGTAGTGCGGAGTCCCATCTCCCCAACAATTTTCTAGGGAGTGGACACTGATCAATGTGACCAAATTTTGTCTTCCTGTGTCAGTTTTACTTCAGTCCAGTTCCATCTATCTCTCTTTCCAGTCCCTTTAAGACTGGAAATGTTTACCCAGTGTTCTGATACACTGAGAGCATTCATTTCTTGTCTAGGAAATTTACATTTGACTGGAGTCTAATGGGGAGACTTGGTCTTGGAACTTTGTGCAACAATGGATTGATGAAGATTTTTGCCTCTCTTAGGAGTAGTAACTGGTGAATGAAGTGAAACACATGTGCCTCTTTGTATGTCAGGGAAGAGTGTGATGGCTCAGAGGGACACACTTGCAATGAATGTCTACGTCAGATGGTGGAGCTTGGGAAGAAGCAGGAATACCTGGGGCATAAGTGAAAAGTGTGTCTTCTCCTTCCATTCGGTCTATCGCCGTTCTCCTTTTTAGTCTGTCTTTATCTCTACATCTCCATCTCTCCAACTTTCCATTTCCAATACTCTCCCTACTCATGTCCAACTCCCTCTCCCTCTCTTTCTCTCTCTTTCATTTCTCTCTCGTTCTCCTTCTCTCACTGTCTCCCTGGCTTGCTCTCTGTCTTTACGGGTTGCCTCCCATAGTGAAGAGCATTTCTCTTCTACACTTTTCTGCATTGTTATTCTGCTATGGAGCCGAGAAGTGTAGACTTAATTCTTTGAAATCTGTGAGGAAAATGATTCACCTCTCCTGCTTTTACATATATTTCGTTGGTATTTTCTTCCAAGTGTGTCAATTTTAAATATCCAACGAGGTATGTGTCATCAGATGTATAACTAGAAACACAGATATGGATAGTATGCTAGAGACCTAGACTTAGATTTTACTTAAGGTTGTACAAACATTTAGTACCGAATAGCTATGAGACCAGCCCTTCTGTGCTGCAAACTTCATTGTTCACACTGAGTCACTCATGTTTTTGGTAAGTATAGGAGCACAGGTCAGGAGGCCTCTGTTAAGACAACAAATAGCTCAGACACTTGAGATAGAAAGAAAGCTTCTGTTAACTTGATTAGAACCTCAACTTCTCGAGAGTGGAAGAAAAGCAGGTTTGTTCCATGGCCACTTTGTGCATCGTGGTCCTCACAGTCAGTGTACCACACAGGTTTTCTACTCTTCCATGGATCCACCTTCTATGCATTCTCACCAAGCCTCAGAACTCACGCTTTCAGGTTCAGTCTCAGCACTCTTCCACTTCCAGAAATCTTAGGGACAAGTGTCTCTCAAAGGTCTGCAACCAACTCTAGCAACAGTCAGAACAAACCCTGTCAGGATGACCAGAACAAAAGCCGCAGAGTGTGAACTCTCCTTGCCCCTCCAGTAAAGACATGGACACACAGTAACTCCATCCAGGCCAAGGATTTTACGAAAAAATGTGGAATCGCCACTGCTCAGGGCTGGGGAATGGTGTCCAAGTGTGCTGGAAATAAAACCCCACCAGGACATGTCTGTGTGCCTCGTCTCTGACTGTGTAAGGGGAATGGGGGAGGAGGTGTGATGAGAGAGGGAAGGGATGAAGGAACTGCAGGATGTGGTTCAGAGTGAAAGGTACTAAGGAGGAGATGTGACGGTAGGATGGGTTCAGGCCGTATTCCTGAAGATCAGTTTCTTCCTTCAATTTTGAACCTGAGGCAGAACTGGGATGCCATTTCAGTGTGTGCCTGTCTGGTACCCAGCCTGTGGGGTGGAAGAAACCTACTAAGGAAATGCACAAACACTAAATCTCTCCACACCCACCTCCTAGTGTCATTGTTTCCAGCACTGTGATATAAGCACTGAAGGCCTTCTGAGCAACAGCAATGTTTGTGCCAAGTTCCCACCATTCACCTGAGTCTCTAAAATGATGTCACTTCATCTTGCCCTTACACCATCGTTCAGGCCACCTCCTCGCAATGAAGAAGTTGGGTAGGTGTGTGACCAAGGGAGGGATTTGATATTTGGTTGTGTAATAAAATGAGCATTGCTTGTACACAAGGGTTCAGACTCAAGCTTTTATTCTAGGCACTTGTGTATTTCAAGATGGTTGGAAGAAATCACCCACTTAGATCATGTAGAACTTGTAGAGCAAGTCTCAAAGGGAAAATACTGAAATATCACTACTGTGCAATTCTCACATGGATATTGACATAGATGCTACAGAGTTGACTGCTGCTGCGACATACATGGGTATGGATCCCTTCTTCTCCATTTGCGACACAGCCACTACTGCCTTCACATGCACAGCTTCCTCATTCTTGAGAACCACTGGTATGTATTTGATTCATATAGTTTGATCTCTTCTATGACATTACCTAATGGATTCATGAGCCTCTGTACAGTTTAAGATGTGGGTTGTCCCTGCATGTGACACAGTTATCTGGAGATTCACCCTGATCTTTGTGTATGTGAAGCTTCCAATCCACTGCAATGCTGGGTACATTCCCAGGTGTGGACGTAACAAAGAGTAAAGAGCAGAATCCATGTATTTCTCAATCTGTTGTTAATATTCTCGCAGGAGGCAGGTGCTGTGGGGAGCAAATACCTGGGTGAGGGATAACGACTCTGTTCCCATTGTGAACACAGAGGGCACACTGTGCAATGACCATGTCATAGACCTCTTCCTTTCCTGCAAACTAGACAAGCTTCCCTAGAGAACATGGAACTTCTCTGATCCCCTGCCCTGGGTTCTTTTCTAAAGTGCCATTTTTCAACCTCATTTTTCAACTCCAAGATTGTGCAAAGGCCACAGATAGCTCCGGTGAACTCAGGAAGGAATCGGGAGGCTTGTGGTGTTACTATCCTTTAACTACTGCACGTTTTTGAAGTATTCTAAATTTATGAGAATCAACTACATGTTTGGTGAATTCTTCTGCTGATCACCTGCTCACTGCTGTATACACAATATGGTCATTTCTACTTGGAACAGACAAGATTAGAGGGTCCTTCCTTAGTATTTTCCAGAATGATACATCACATTTGATGCAGGCAAAGGAACACAAAGCAGATCTAGTCATTGAGGAATTTCTAGAGACTAGATGTGATGAGAAGGGGAATCAAGTTGAGGCAAGTTTTAGACAGAGCTGTTCAGCTCATATCAGCTGAGAACCGGGAACAAGAGGAAGGAGAGTAGTGTCACACAGTTGCTTTCAAGGGCGTGCTTCAGGAACCTAAGACCAAAGGGGAGGGTCAATCTCTGAAATTTCCTCAGCTGTTGAAGACACAACAACATGTGCACCAAGCCTTTAAACCATGAGCCTTTTTGCAAAACTAGTAGGATCTATGGTAGTGGAGTTGGTTGGAGCTTGGAAAACACTCATGACAAGGCACCATGGACAGTGAGATGGAATTAGCTGTCAGGGTGCTGTCAACCAGCCTCTGTCCCTGACAACATCAGTGATACAAAACTGTCTCACTTGGGGTGTATCCTTGGTGAAGAAATGCATGCTGTGTGAGGTCACAAGTATAGATCGCAGTTAGCAAGTATTATCAGCTGTCACCGCAGCCTTATGTTGATCCTGCCAGAGACAAAGACCAGGGCCAAATCTCAGGAGAATTGAATTTCCCACAGAGGCCTTACAGCCTTATGTGCATGATTCTGTTCCACAATCCGCAAGGTTCTTCACTACTGGAAATTATACTCATGTTTTGTATGGGTTTTGATGCCGGGGAGTGTGTGTCACCATCAGGACACATATAATGGTCCTGCATTCATTATGTTGCATATTTCTTTTAAAACCACAGCACAGATTGCACAGAATGCTCAATTTTCTGTGCGCATATTGGAAGAGAGCAAAGTTGCTGCGTCTTCCTGGACCAACAGGTACTTGGGGATTGTCGGAGCAGTGGAAGAACTATTTCAGTGTGTTCATGGGTTGCAACTTAGAAGGGGGATGAGCTGTGAGTATAAGATTTCATCTTCCACAGTAAAATTCACACTAGTTATATTCTTCTCCCCTGTCACCTATGAAAGGAACCCATAATCCATTCACTGAGGTGTGGAGTAAGCCGACTTCTTTGCAGTGCATGAGTTTGCTGGGGAGTTTGTACTTGCTGCCCCAAATAATCAGATTTTTGACATCTATACCTGCGCTTTCCACAAGGGTCATGTATGCATCTTTTGAAGTACACACAAAACACATAAAGTACCATTGATCTACTTCAGTACTAAATGATAGCATGAGCTGTCTCAGTATCGCAATGGACTGAGCCCCCTAAGAATATACTTTACTCACAGGAAAACATCCATTAAGAAAATCAGCGAACCTCCCAAAGATCCGTGCTTTAGTACCCACCCAAGTCCCTCTTTTTCTTTTTAGTAGATAAATGCTCAAGCATAGATCTGCTGATGATAAAAGCAAGGCTACAAACCTCCTGTACAAATAACTGGGATCAATATGTATGGACTCTGCTAGAGGGAAAGTGGAGAAGGATCTTCTAACAGTGCTTCCTAGTGACAAGCGGTCTATACTGGCCCTGTGGCTAAAACAGTGAGGAAGAGAAGCTGTGAGAGCGTGGGGACTAGTAATGTCACAGTACGTGCTTACAAAGTAGATTTTCAACTAAATACGAGCAGGGTGATTACTTAGGAGGAATGTGTCTTGCAGCCTGGGACAATAGGGATGTATGACAGGCGTGGAAATCCTCCAGGATTTTCAAATACCATCTACTAGGGGACAGATGCTTCACACAATACAAAACTGATATCCGTTTCTTTCTTGCTCTTCACACAAGAACACTTGTCAGTACTTCCTTTCACAATGACCTCTGATCTTAACAAGAGGATGATCCTCCTGGCTGTGGATTCAGGGACAGTCTGCTCACTATGGAGTTGTTCATACAGTGAAAACAATGGTCTTTGTCTGGACGGCTGAACAAGTGCCATGTGTGTGAAACCTGCCAAAGCTTAGAGAAGCAACCTGCTGGTCAGTTTTGAGTTGAACCAAACTGCAATTGCCAGCTACTGAGAGGACAGCAAGATTGAGTAAACTGAGACACAGCACATGACTCTCTGTGCTCTATTCTGGTGAGTATGGCTCTGGGTCATTTAGAGCTGCTCAGGGAGTTTTGAATTTGACCACATGTATATGAGCTTGTAAAAGCGTGTGAGTACTGTGTGCCATTTGGTGTGATACATTTGATACACATCCTACAAATATTGCTCCTTCAAATTACCTTTACTATGATGACAATAAAGTGATTGCTTTCTAGGTAAAGCATTCTCACCCTTTTTACATTTGGAGAGTGTGTGGATTTGCTTCTCAGGCACATGACCAGCATCTGCACTGCATAGTCCAGTGATATCATTTATGTCTGAAAGGCTCTTTCCCTCAGAGGATTTCTGTGCATAAAAGAGTGGCAAGCATATTCTTCTACATTCCACTGGCCAGGGTAGAAGAGTCTGTTCAGCTCCACGGACAGCAGGGGGAATGCGTCTAATGCTCATGTTTACTTTCTTAAGTCAGCATTGGTTTCAGGGACATGGACATGAGAAGCTTACCAGAGAAATGTTTTAAACTTGTGAGAGTGAAACGAATTCCGAAAGATAATTAGGCTTAGCTTGGGAGAAATGGCAACAATGTGTTCTCTACATGATCTCATACTGAAAGCCTAGATATGGCTGTTCCATTTACTACACGAAAAGCCTGAGAGAATCCTATGTTTAGTACAGCCTCAGGTTGCTCTTCTGTAAAGTGGTTTTGACAAACACTTTGCATCCTAGGATTATTGCAAGAGAAATATCCCCCAACACGTGATAATCAGAGTTACGCTTTACATGGACACTTGTTGAACAGAAGTTGGCTATAGTGATACGTGAAATCTCCCTTTTCGTTGAAAATTCTGTTTACGTCTCCAGGAAACCTACAGTTCACAGGGAAACTGAAGAGAGAATCATGTACAATGCTACTCAATATATTTTCCCAGAATATGATCCACAATAAGATACATCATGTAATTGAATACTCATGAGTCTGTCCCTGATAAGAGCAATGCAGTCTCATTGAAGAACTTCATCCCTGCACTGCCACATTCTCCTCCAATGAAATAACTGTGTTCAATCACACGCCCTTCACCACAAGTATATGCTTGGGGCTCCTGAGACCTCAATCCCACTGAGTCTAACACCCTTGTGCCAATCTAGTGACAACTGAAAGTGAGCACTGTTGCAGTTGTAAGAATCTCCACATCCAAACACACAGCCCCATATTCCTACCACAGACTTCCTGATGAAAGTAAGAAATGGGTCACTAGGGAGAATGGCCTTGGACAGAGAAGCACATATTGAGGCAGTCATCTTACCATCTTGTGACTCCTCATGTGACTGGAAGTATCTTTCTGTCCATTTTGTAAACACAGTTGTTTCACCTAACTGGGGAAGAAAATTGTATTCTCCAGAAATTAGCCCAAGGAAGACAACACACTGAGAACTGCAAACCTCATGCATATGGAAACTGATTGGACAGCAGAGCGCAGGATATCATGTCTAACATCTCCCTTCACCTCACAGACCCACTTAGCTCACAGGAAACACTTCCTAAAACGAAGATAAGTTTCTTAAATGGTGCCAGACAAGAAGCACTGTTTTCATGGATGTCCTAGTTGAGGATTCTTCTCAGCTTCATCTGTTAACAGTGCTGTTCAAAGCACCTTTTGACTCTCTCAGCTCTCTACCATCTCAACTGAGCAACTAGTTCCTACCAAGTTGCAGCTGCACAAAAATCAAATCTTTCACACTGAGCAGTGATCTCTCCAGGCCCTAATTTTCCCTAGATTCGCACCCGCCATGACGGCTCTTTGAAAGACCCCGAGTCACGGAGCTGTGTTTCCTTCCCTTGAAATCCCTGAGGACAATGTTGTTTCTCCTAACTACACATGTGGGCAGGCTCAATTTCTCCTCAGTCTAGGGAGCTCCTCTGCCAACCACAGACACGGGACCAACTAAGCAAAAGTTTTAGTCAATCTATGGATCCCTGTGTCCAGGTCCTGATGGGATCTTTACCGGGAACAAATTTTCCAAATGTAAATAAGTGAATGAAGGCACTTTCAAGGATCTATGGAGTTCTAAGAGTTTACGCAAATAGTGAAAAGAAAATAAGAATAAGAGAAATTAACTTTATTTATGTGACAGTTTCTAGGCAACATTTCTTTTCACATTTATTTTTTACACACTTCCAAAGGAATTCTTGTATAGTCACAATTTGTTGTGCAGAAAATGAAAAAGCGCAATTATTTATGTCAGATAATAGAGAAAAGGTCTTGCACTTGGAAAGGAAATCCAAAATCAATTTGCAATAAGAAGTAAATAAATCATTTTCACATCAGGAATCAGAATAGAACACTAACATCACAACATGGAAAATACATAACAGGTTAGTGCCATTCTCCAAAGCACAGTTGCAAGGAACTTCGATCTCTCGAAAGATAACAAGAATTCCAAAACCAATAAGGGGAACAGCTGTTAATTTGTAACTAGCCCAAATGGAACATGTAAGATGAGCCTAATAGTTTGTTATATTTCATTAGAGTGTTACGACTTCGAAACCTGAGTGCTCTCCACAAATGCAGACTAAGAAAGGACCTCATTTCCCATGAGGTGGAAAGTAATTGTGACTGGGTAGTAAGAATTTCCCCACCCATCACTCATCTTGAACCTCAAGTGACTCAATCAGAACCAGTTCCTGTCTCAAAAAGGCCTTCCAATATACTGAAGAACATTGGTAAGGTAAACAATCGCATATGCATATGGCGAACAATCTGGATCACAGATGTTTCAGCCAGTGCCCTCTTGCCCCAAAGGATCTGAGAGCAAGGAGGATCAGTGTAGACAACATATTGGAAACTCAAGTACTCTTCCCTTACCAAATCCTCTGAGATGAATTTCCACGGGTCCCCTACAATGTTGGCATCACTCTCACCGACAATCAATCCTGTACTCAGGAGTTCCTTCACTTCATATTGACTGATATAGCCCCCATGGATCAGTATGAGGTACAGGACAAAGAGCAGGAGTCTGGCTTTGGGGGCAGCCTGGACATCATTCTCTAGCATCCCACTGTAAGTGAGGCCCAGCACAGGGATAAACACAAATGTGTGGCCTGAGGCATCCAGGTCTCTCATCTCAAAACCAAAGCCCCGACACGTGAACTTACAGTACTTCTTAAGGATGTCAGTGTTGACTGCTTGGAGATCACCATGTACCAAATGCAGAATTTCTTGCATAGTGACCTGCTCACGGTTTTGATACTTGCGGAGCAGGTATGGCACCAATCTTTCTAACTCATCAATATCAGCCTCACTTTGGGCTATCTGTGCAGCACCAGTGGCCTGAGAATCACTTGGACCCTCCCCCTGCTCACTGCCAGAGCCCTCACTGCACTGTGCCGTCAGGGTGGAAGCCATGGCACTGGGGGGTGGGGAAGTGCCCTGCAGATTCTGAGGACCACTCGGTGTCTCAGGCTCTGGCTGTTCCCTTGGTGTGAACCCGATGACACTAGAGGAACAATTCTCAGAGACTGCAGAGGCTGCTGATCCTCCCTCATCCTCGGGGGCCTGCACTCCCGTTAGTAGTGCTTCATTACTTGGGGCAGGATGGTCTCCCTGTGCCTGGTTGTCTTCTCTCAGCTGACCGCGGGGCATCATGATCAACTGTGTGGACAAAAAGACACTCTTGTTGGAGATTCAGTACCTCGAAAGAAAGATGAGCGATCCACCTCAGAATGCCTTTGTTGTCTCCCCTAAAGCCCCATTCTGTCCTTTTTTTGTACAATGCCTCAGAAGCTCCTGTCCTCCCCTCACTCGGTCTCCGTGATCTGACACCCAGGCTTCTGCTCAGTCTGCATGTGAACTGCCAACGACAAGGGCTTAGGAGTACAGGATGGCATGTTGAGGCACTACTAGTAGTTATCCTATTCTGAGGCTTAGTACCCAACTCCACATTAGTAAATGAAACTTACCTTCTCTTCAGACGATGTGGAGTGTCCTCTGTGGTGTCACGAGAGCAGACAGATTCCTGTCAGTCTGTCACTGCAAACTTCAGAGCTAAGGTAAGAAAGGGAGATGGCTTTCAGTTTGCAGACACAAGGAACCGTTTTGCTACCAAGCCCACTCAGGCAGGATGCCATGGATGTATGAGGTCCCCCAATTCTGAGGGGTGATTCGATATCTGCTTATTTCATGCCTTCCCTTTCAGCAGCAGGGCTTGAAACCCTCCCTGTCTTCTTCTGTCTTTAGGGAAACTTTACTAACATTTTAGCTATTCTGAGTTGGCCGGAAAGACACCGAGTGAAACGTTTGAATACTGCCGACTGAGGCCACATATGAGGATAAAATCATTCAGGTGGTCCTCATACTCTAAAAAGGGGAATTTGATACATCGTTAGTATCAACCATGATTGGGATGTTAGCTATTTGGGATGACCTGAAGAAAACTTGTTGATACCAGAGGCCTACCCCTGGGAACATTCAAAGATGGAGAAGAGGACATCTACTCCACATGTGACCCTGCATCTGATGTCAGCTGAGTTCTGACAGATCGACCCTAGGGTGCTATGAGTTGAACTGAGATGCCTCTCGTTGCTCTGACCCAGATTCATCACCCAAAAGGGATGCTATTCTGCTCTCCACCTGTCTTTGCAAATGTTCAGATTGTGGAAATCAAAGATCCAGAATTAAGTGAGTGACCTCAGCCTGATAGTATGGCCTAGGAAGCCAGGGATGACCCAAAAAGCCAAGTAATCTTCTGAGGAGCACTCAGATCTCTACGTTCAAGTCATCTCTACCCAACATGCTCCCTCAGACTTTCCATCAAGACTCTTTGCACATCACCACCAGATGCTGTTCCCTGTGCTAATACGCAGACTGCATCGAAGAGCAAGACTGACACCTAAACATCATGTCCAAGTGGTCAACGAAATGATCGTGCAGCTTGACTGTCACGATCACATGTGGATCATCAGGTGTCACATGAAGACCTGGGCACACCATGTGGAGGGGTGGGGTCGAGATCCAAGATCTCCTGGGAAATCCACATTGAAACATAGACAGGACTTGTGAAAAGTATCTGTGTTGTGGATTTTAGGGCTCAGTTACTTTTAGGAGATGGGGCCTGGTAGGAAGAAGAAAGTCACTTTGGGTGTAACAAGGCAGTTGATATTTTCCTGGTTCCACTCTTCATCTTCTCCCTACTGCAGGACTGTCCAGACCAGGTTTACTCATACCAGAAGACTCCACTCTGTTGATCTGTTCTAGAGATGGTAAATGATGGATTGTACACTCTATACCTTCTGAGATCAATCAAATTTTTTGCCATTCAAATACAAATGGCAGATACGTTATCTCAGCAATGGGAATAGTAGTAAAGAATCTGCTATGGGCTCTTAAATTTCAACAATTTTCTTCCTGTTTCTATCAGCAACCACCCACCCCCAATTCCATTACACTGGAGATAAGCTTATTTCGCACTGAGACAAACATTTCTTGACCTCATTGGTTCCCTTCCAGTCACAGCAGATTGTAAATCCCACTCAAATTAGCTATGTGAAACCTAGGTAACAGGCTCACTGTGTGAGGTCTGTACTTTCTGGACTTGGGACACATCTAATTCTCAGGGAGTTTCCACAGCTTTACCTCGAGTATCTGCTTGTCTCTACCGGTTTACTTCCTCTGCTGCGCAGTGTAATCTCCTTGGAACAAAGTTTTCAACTCTCTGAATCCTCCCAAAGCAATGATAAGCATAAAGAACAACAAGTGAGGAACAGCAACGCTCATTGCAAGACCAGATGGATAAGAAAGAAAACCAGCCATGACTATTACCGTCACTTCCTCAATGTTGATGAAATGAGAAGTTCTCCCAGGAAAATTAAGACTGATAATAGCAACAACGCAGGCTCCTGCAGAGAGAAAAATAACAACTTTTGCAAGATAAAAGAAACAAAGGATATAAGAGGAAAAAATTGAAAGAGAGGGAGAGAAACAAAAAAGCAGAAATAGAAAGAAAAGAAAAAAAGGAAGGGAGAAAGTAGGCAAAAAGGAAAGAGAGAAATAGAGAAAGAAAAGAACAAAGAGAGAAAAAGAGAGACAATAAGAGATATAAAAGTAAAGAGGATTCTAAAAAAAATTTTTTAAGGGCTGGGGAGTTAACTCAGTGGTTCCGGCGCCTGTCTTGCAAGTGCAAGGGCCCGGGTTCGATTCCCCGGTAAGCACATAACAATACTGGGTGTGGAGACCCACGCACAGCATCAACCAGTACCACATACCACAGTGCCGGGCGTGGTGGCTCACGCCTGTAATCCCAGCGCTCAGGAGGGAGAGGCAGGAGGATTGTGATGTGAGTTTGAGGCTGAGCTCAGGGCCAGCCTGAACCACAAAGTGAGACCCTGTCTCAAAAAACCTAAAAAAAAAAAAAAAAAATTTAAATAAAAAACATATTGAATAGGAAGCTGTGCAAAGATTAAAGACACAATTCTGCTTTCAAATCAAACTAAGGCCAAGGGGGCGCTGTCCTGAGGCATTTGTACTGCCTGGTTCCACGGTTCAGATCAAAAAATGGCGGACCTTCCAAAATGTTCTGAATTGTCTATCTCCCTTGGGGCTCGGCAGGTGTACATCGGTCCCAATTCCTGCTGAAACTAATCCCCATATTTAAGTTCTCTAAGTCAGAAGTCTTTCTTACATCACGTGCTAGCTGGCTAGCTCCCAAAGTTGTCCAGATTGAGAATTCATGGTATACATACAAGGCAGATCTCGATTTGAGAGTTGACTCGTTCAGCAGAGGGCCCCACAGTCCCTAATTTTCTGTAACCTCGAGCCCTAACAGAGGCTACCCACACCATTCCACTCACCCGAAGAGAGGAGCGTCGAACCGAAACTATGTAGCTCTCACCCCAGTCCGTGCCTGTACCGCTGCCGTCCTTGTGGCGGCTGCTACAGCCCCTGAGGCCTGGGCTGCGGCTGCTGGCTCCGCTGTCGCCGCGCCTAAGACGTCATAAGGAATCTGCAAACAAAGGGCCGGGGTTTCCCAGGGATGAGAGCAGGAGCGAAAGATAACTTCTCAAGGTCCCTCACTGCTTGTCCTCATCAGTTCAGGCTCTTGGTTCCGGGGAGAGCTGAGAATCACTCTCCTCTATGAATTCACACTCATTGCATCAATCACCACCCAGGGTTCCCAGAGTCAGAAACACATTGTAACGAATCAGCCTGTATGTGGGCCAGCGCTCCCAAGAGGGTTAATCCAGATGGCTTACTGAACCTCCCTCTATAATGCGGCTTCCTCACACCCCTGTCTCCTCTTGTCTTCAACCTGACGTGTGCCTGGATCCTCTCTGCTATTCTGTCCTGAAACTGAGCTCAGAAGCATATCCTCAGCTGTTTCTGAGTGGACTTCTGCACACTCCGTGGAAGGCACAGCTGGAATCTTGTCAGCAGGACCTAATAATTCTTGGGTCCTTGCCAACCATCTAAGGATGGTCACTTTGTTTCACTTTGTGTCCCTGTCTCCACTGGCTCTGAACCTCGATGTTCTTGCCCCGGACAAAGCACAGGATAACCAGAATCACAGAAAGCTGCAGGGGCGGAGCCTTTTTTGAATGTGCAGAAAGTCATTCTGCTATATCTATATATACTACAATATTGCTATTATGTTTCTTGTACGTTCTTTATACTTGGTCAAATTAAGATTGTTTTTCAAAGTGAATCCTCAACACTTTAAAGAGAAGGCTTCAGATCATTACCACACAGTCTCTGCAGCCTAAATGTCTGGTTTTCTACTGCCCTTCTGTTTCCCCGAGGCCAGTGTCATGTCTGCTGTGAGATACTGTTTGAGGCTGTGCAGAGGTTTTTTTTTTTACTTTTTTTTTAGATTCCTTGTATTCCTGCATTTAATATACACCATATGATGAAAATCGACATTGAGAAAATTTATCATTACATGAAAAATCCTACTTTACATTTTTTTCACTTCTGTGCTCCCTCAAATCTCCAACCACATATATACATAAAGTAGTTTTGAATTGTTAAAAAACAATCTTCACATATTTCCCTTTTTTGGCAACAGGGACAGGCTTTTTAGCTCAGGCTCATCCTTAGCTCTGCCTCAAACTCATAGGAATCCTACTGCCTCTGCCTCCCACGTGCTAGAATTACAGTGGCGAGCCACAACCCTTGGCACTGTGGTGATCGGTACTGTTTGTTGATGTATGTCAATCTCCCTGTCTGACATTGCAGTATGTGGTTAGCCTGGGATCAAATTCGGATCTGTGCTACTGCTAGAGAGGCAACAGAGGCTCTAAGTTAAGGTCCTAGCCCAATCATATAGTTTCTTTCCCTACGTTACTTATCCACACACTTCTTTTCCTGTGAATACTTTACTAGTTCACAATACCTATCAGTTTTAAGGTCAGGAGCTGGAAAAGTTTCCTTCAAATGGCCTTTTGTGGTTCATCTCCCTTCCTCCTTACCTCTGCTTAGAGCAGGATGGGATTATCTCTGGATTCAGGACCACTATGCCCACATGGGTGTTGTGTCTGCTTCACAGAGGATGGTTACGGTCATGATGGCAGGACTGGGCCATTCACAAGACACTCGCCCCAGAGTAACGAAAGAACCTGCTGGTCAGTTTTGAGATGGACAACGCTGCTCTTGCCACCTACTCAGAGGATGTCAGGACTGAGTGGAATTCAGATACAGCTCATGACTTTCTTTCCTGTATTCTGGCGAGCAAGGCCCTGGGTCTCTTAGGGCTGCTTAGGAAGCACTGGGTTTGCCCACACATATGTGCACAACGAAATGCACACATGTTCTGTTGTGTTTGGTAGTCATACACTTTATTAACCTCCTAGAAATCATGCCCTATCTAATTATTTTAATTATTACTTCAAGAATGATATTATCCTCCGGTAAAATACTTCTCACCCACTTTTCCAATTGGAGAAGTTGTGTATTTGCTTCTCTGGCAATGATATCAGTCTGCACTTCATACTCCACAGTTAAGGTTTAAGTCTGAAGGGCTGCTTCTTCTGGAGGATTTCGGTGGAGAGCAAAGTGATAGGCCAGGCACTATACAAGTCTTGAGCAAGGGCAGGAGAACCAGGGCAACTCCTCAGGGGGAATGGGTCATCCATCAGCCATTCCTGATTCCTTTCTTTATTCAGTTTTGGGTTCAGGGACATAGACATGAGAAGCTTATCAGAGATAAAGCTTTAAATGTATGAAGCTGAAGGGAATTCCCAAATAGTACTGGGATTAGCCTGGGAGCAAATGGAACTAGCTCCTCTCTACATGACCTTACACTGGGAGCCTAGACCTGGCCTGCCATGTACTCCACAAAGATCCTGAGAGAATCCTATGCATAGTACAGCCTCAGGAGATTCATCTGTAAAATCGGTTTCACAACCACTTTTCATTGTCGGATTATTGCAAGAGAGAAATATCCCACAACAAGTGACAATTAGTGTTACCTTGTACATGGATCCTTGATGAACACAAGTTGTTATAGTGTTAGCTTTCATCACCCTTGGTGTAGAAAAATTCTGTGTGTGTCACCTGGAAACCTGCAGCTTACAAGGAAACTGTGGTGAAAAATCAGATAACGTATTACTCAGTGTCCTCTTCTAGAATATTTTTCCAAAAGTATGTATTATGTGATGAAATAATGCGAAGTCTGCCCTGCCCTGTCCTGCCTGGCCCAATGCAATCTGATTGAAGAACCTCATCCCAGTTCTGCCACCTTCTCTTCTGATCAACTCACCATTTTCAATCACACCCACCTTCACCACAAGTATATGCTTGGGGCTCCTGAGACCTCGATCCCACTGAAGATAAAACCCCAGGCATTCTATTGACCATTCCAACTGAGCACAGACATATACCTAAGACACTCCAAGCCCCATTACTCAGCTGTAATTCACTAAACAAACTTTCTTCAGAATGGAAGGAAGTGGTCACTAAGGAGCAAGGTGCTGGAATTAGAAGCACTTATTCAGGATTGCCTCTGAAGGATCCTGTGACCCCTCACTTCTCAGGCTGTATGTTTCTGCCCATTTTGTAATGGTGCAAATGTCATCTGATGGTCGAGGAAGACTGGATACCACTAGTAGTTACCCCAAGGAAGCAAACCCACTGGGAATTGCAAAGTCAATGAAAATGGACAGTTTGTGGACACCAAAGGACAGGACGGGATTTCTGACTTCTCCTTTCATCTCACAGCCCGAATTATCTCTCAGGAAAGTCTTCCAGAGACAGGGAGAAGTTCCTCCAATGGTGGCAGGGGGGAGCCACTGCTTTCATAGATGTCCCAGGTGCGGATTCCTCTCAGCTTCATCTGTTAACTAACAAAGCAGCTCAAGCGGCCTTCTATAGTGTCAGCCCCAGGCCATCTCATTTGAGAGACTTGCCCAAGCAGCTTGCAACTATATTAAAATCAAGTCAGGAAGACCTTGGCAGTGCTATCTCCATTCCCCATACAATGCTAGATCAGCACCCGCAATGGCTGGCCTCTCCAAGACCACAGCCCACACATCTCTGTTACCTGCCCTTTAATTCCTTCAAGATACAAACATCCTGTGAACAGGGGAGGATTTACTAACACCACCTGTGGGGAAGATCAGTTTCTGCTCAATCTAAAGAGCTCCTGTCTAGTCCACAGACTTGGGGCACCTACATGCAGAGAGGGGATGAATCCCTGGGTCCATGTTTGCTTGTGCTGATGGGATCTACAGAAGAAACAAATTTCCCAAATGTAATTATGTGCACCAAGAAGATCTGAGAGTTTACACAAGTGGTGAAAAGGAAAGAAGAACAAGGGAAATTTCCTTTATTGATGTGCTAGGTTCCAGGCACCTTTTAACTTCATACAATTTTTGCACATATTTTCAAAAGAAATTCCCAGTACCATCCTATTTTACTATGCACAAAACATAAAATCTCATTGTTTGCATCAGACAACAGAGAAGAACTCTTGCACTTGGAATGGAAAATGAAAACCAGTTAGTGACCAGAATTATTTTCACCTCTGGAATCAGAATGAAACACGAAAAACCCAACATGGAAAATACATAAGAGATTACTACCATTCTTCAAAGTACAATTGCAAGTAACTTGACTTTCCCGGAAAGAAAAAGGCTTCCAAAATCCAGCCGGGGAACAGCTCTCAGGTTGTAAGTAGCCCAAATAGAACAGAAAAGATTTCTCGTGCAGCATGTCACCTTCGGCTAATGTGTCACAACTTAGAAAACTGCCTTCTCTGCAGAGATACAG
>PVIR01031463.1:0-19470 GCA_004026965.1 Petromus typicus
CCCCTGGCACTCCCGTTCCCTAGAGCAGTTGTGCTGAACCTGGGGCCTGATGCTGGTATCACTGACAGCTCTAAAAGGTCCTCCATCACCACCCTAGAGTTTTATCACTAGGACGCTCTTCTCAAAGAGGACGTGATCTATAAGCTAATGGAATTAACTGTGGGCAGCCAGCAGGGCAGAGTAGAGGTCCTCAGGGAATGTGATGGCAGACTTGGCATGGATCTGGGCCTTGGGCAAGTCGAATGAAATCTGAGCCTGATTGCCAAATTTGGAAAATACATTAGCAGAACTGGGCAACAGAGAAGGTCAGGAATGATCTCATGTTGGCCAACTCAGTCATGGCTGCTGGAAGTGTAAGGTTATTATTAACCAGACAAATCTGTCAGCCTCGATGCTGCTGGGCTGTTCGTCTTGTCCAGCAGGACCATCCACTTTCCCATGCAGCGAGTCCATGATGTGCGACAGTAGCTGTAGAAAGAGCAAGACAACACACCAGCTTTCGGCCTTCAAAGTTAACACAGGATACCAAAGGGCGTTTAGGGTGTGATGACCCCAAGGCTACAATGAGAGGCAACCATTAAAGGGTGGCTCATCATAGTAACATTTCCTTTGGAAATTCAAATGTATTTCCATTTCATGATAGTTTTTGTAAGCAATTTCATTTTCTAATTAAGAATGTTCCAAAGTCAAATAGATGCCACACTTGTCAGACTATCTAGGTTTCTAAGGCAAAGAAGGGGCCTTGAAATGATCGCAGCAGATTCTGCACAACGGAGTAAGGGACACTGTAGTTAGGGCGTCCTTTCTGTGTGGGATTATGGGGGATGTGGAGAGAAGGCAACCAGTGAGAGGTGTGTGTTCCCTGAGAGATCTGCAAACGCCTATTTAGAAATAACCACGGAAGTCACAACCTTCATCACAACTTGTCAAACAATTGTTGTCAAACAATAATTTGTCACAACTCTCCCTATGAGGTAGCTTCTGACATGCTGTGTGTGTGTGTGTGTGTGTGTGTGTCTGTGTGTCTGTGTGTGTGTGTGTGTGTGTGTGTGTTACTATGACTATACCCAGGGCCTTCACACTTAATGACATTCTCAACCCTTTTCTTAAATCTTCTTTAGTTTTGAGACGGTCCTACTAAGTCACCAAGTTGTCCAGGGTAGGTATAAACATCCACCCCTGGCCTTAGTCCTGCCGAGTGCTGGGACCACAGGTGCACACCCCCACAACAGCAGTTTCTGATGTACTCATCATGGGGTCCCCTTCTAGTAGCACAACATGCAGAAGACAAATATTGGGACAGTGAAGAAACAAACAAAGAAATCAATAAAAACAATGTGCTGTGCAGATGCCACTGCATCCACCCAGGTTACCAGGTCCTGATTCATGGTGGCTGTGAGACTTTCAGTGACTTTGCGTTATTTTATCCCTGTGAACGGTAAGTCACTGATAAGACTACACAGTACGACTGAAACTGGGGAGGAAAGGAGCTATGAATCTACATGCAATTTAACAAGCTATCCTGTCTTGCACTGATTATACCTACCTGCAACTATGTGTCTATCTATTGCTTTACCTATCCTAACAAACACCAAGGCTTTGGACCAGAGCCCATCCATGCCAGGGAATCTTAGGAGCATGTGTTCTTCACAGACTTGCTTCCTGTGGGCTGCTACAATGATGCCTGCAATCATGCCAACAATGCACATGGCCCTTGCACCCCGAGAGAGCCGGCCAACATTGGGTGGCATGGAGCCAACTGAGGGTGCTTAATGCACCTGCTCCCTCCACAGAGTTGGGGACAGACTTGGGCTAACACATCTCCAAGGGACGAGATACACATCCTGGGAATGTTATTATTCTTAGAAAGTAGGCAACAGATCTGTGGGAGATAAGCCCTTACATCTCCCTAGAGAATTTACTATCTTTACCAAAACACATTTACATTTAATCACCCTTTAATCAAAGTCGGTAAGATTGTTTTGGTCTTTAGTTTTTGTTCGCTTGCAGTTGTGTTGATTTTTTTTTTTTTTTTACCTTAGAAAAGCATCGGCTCCCCACGAGTCAGTAATTCCTGAGCCTAAGCCAGCAGCTGCTGCCTGGGAGAGGTCCTCCCGACTCGGCGGCTCCGAGGGACAGACCAGCCTCCCCTCCCTCGGCATAACTGTTCCCATCATCCTCTTGCATCTGCCTATCTGTTTGTTGGATTCTCTTCTGAACTGGTTTTAACAGCTTACCACTTTCTTCCTTAATAATGTATTGATACCTTCCTAAAATGTTTTAAGCATTTCCTTTCATATCTGTATGTGAGTCATGATTTTGCTTTTTTGAAAATTACCCTTTCCTAAATGCAACAAGAGTTGTGGGCTAAGGAGACACAGGGAAATGAATAAGGAGAGATTGCTGAAAGAGACAGAAAAATCTATGAAGTTTAAAAAATAGGGTGGTAATTTGGGCTTACTGGTGTCTGTCCCTAAAGAGATTTCTAATAATATGAATTGTAAATAAAGCTACTGAGTAATTAAGAACTTGATTTACCTGAGGCTGACTGCTATTTTTTAGTGTGATAACAGCATAAAGAAAAAACATGCTGTTTAAGCAACGCAGTAAGTTGCAAAGCTGTGGCGCTTCATGCTTAATAGCGGAGGGTGATAGATGTGAGAAAGGCCCGAAGAACAGGAGGAAGAGCTACACTAGGGAAGCAGGAAGGAAGAGAGGGAAAAAGAGCAAGTATGCTCAGCAAACCACAGGGGTGCATCTCATATGGACAGTGAGGTGCTAACCTCTTGGCCAGTAAGCAGCCTTTAATATTGAAATCTCTCAAGTAAAATGAGTTATGCTCTATGTTTTATGCTAGGATCACATGGCAAGTTTGTTAATAATGCCGACTTGGAGCATGGTCTGTGAACTTACTGAGTCCGGGAAACTAAACCCGGGAATCTCGGTCTTGGTGTGGTGGGAGGTGGGAAGTGTAACACACAGAATTTCCATCTTCACTAAACTGAAAAGCCACTATTTCAGCACTCATCAATTTCCTGCATCCCCACTGTAACAATGGTTCTTACATTGCAGTGTTTGATAGTGAAAAACTTCTTCCACATAAAACTATCATATCACAGGAAAAGCAGTGAGTTCAGTGTAGAAGAAAACAGCCCTCTGCATCTCAATGGGGACAACCACTGGGATCCATTTTTTCCTAAGTACTTTCACACTATATTTAGAATACTCTATTCACAAAGAAATTTCAATCTTTAGCACAGTTTGGGAAATTACCCATTCAGAGTAGATTTTTTTGTTTATATTGCTTAGCTTGTAATGCTTACAGATATTTTAATCCACGCAAAACCATTTGAATGACACCAATTCTAGGCTTAGATTTTTTTGCACAAGCCACACATTTGCAAGTTGCAGATTCAGCATTTTGGTCGTAGTTTCCCAACTGCCAGACTGATTTGGATAAACAGAAGGTACAAGTGACAAGTCCTTGATAAAAGGTAAGCTTTCTAGTGGAAAAGCCCTCATGAGATGAGAAAAGAGAGCGAGGGTCTGTTTCTTGACCCACCTGTCCCTTCTGATATGTTTAGTCTGCGGTCTGCCCGCTACCTCAGTCTTGTTTCCTCTCTTGCAAAACCCAGCAAATGAGAATTTGAAGTGATCAGCTCTAAGTTTGGTGTATTCTGGTGTTGTCACTTGTTTCACAAGGTTTGATGTTCTGTAGTCTCTAGATATACGTGCCTGACTCTGAGAAAGTTGGTGTCTCTGCCCTGAACAACTTACAGAGGTAATTCAGTAACTTACCCAAGGCTGATTCTTTACTGAATCATGGCCCATAGTAAATACATGGGACAGACAGATTGATGGTTGGCCCTCATCCTTCGTGAATTTGCCTGTTTGCTAAAATGTATTTTAATCCCAACATTTTTGCAGTCATTTGCAGACAAGCATAGAACAGCAAAAATATGTGTATCCAATATACACAGTCGCAGTTGAAGCTCAACAAGAGGGTGCCTGTCTCATTGCAGAACTCTCAATCTGTAAACCGATGTTCTACTTGTGGTCTATTCTATAACACATTTCTCACAGTTTTGTACTTCCAGTTGATGTTTCCCTTGTTTAAAATGGACAACTGATTCTCCTGAGGTATTGTCAACTGCTCCTAAGTATAAATGGCTGTGATGTGCAATAGAAAAGCACTGGTTCAATTTTAATGAGCCATATCCATGTGTGTGTGTTTGTATTCCATAAAGTGTCTTTAATCTGAACCACAGAGAAGACAAGATGAAATATTTATTGATAAACAAATACACGATCACTAGAGGTCCTCAGGAGCCTAATCTTACTATACTTCCCCTCAGGAGTCAAAGTTTAGCGTTACTAATCCAGTGTCTATGGTGACTTTATAGAACATAGAGCTATCTGATTTTCAGATCAAAGCTTTGTATTCTACATGTACGTGAATAACTCCAGGCACATTTTGGTAGCACAGAACTCACAGGTTTGTAGTGGTAGATTGTTACATTTCACCCGTATCCAACCTATCAGAATGGGAATATTTTTGACAGTTGAATTCCTATCTTACATTGACAAAGCTTTCCTTTTTTCTTTGTGAAGCCTTTTCAATTTATTACACTTAACAGAGCCATCGGTGCACACATAACTGGAGAAACAGCAGTTTCAAACCAGTGGGACACATTGGAACCATTTAGGAAGATTGGCTAAGATATTGGTTCCATTGTCACCCTCAACCACTGGGGCAGAAGCTCCTGGGGCTGACGGAATTTGTGTCACAGAGACTGGGGTGCTTTATTAGAAAACAAGTATGTGAGAACCATACAGTGTTTCAGGTCATTTTGGTTTATTCGGCAGTCTCCTCAACAGCTGCATTAATAGATCCAAGTTGCATTATATGAAAACCTCTAAAAGTAGACTCTACAGTGACCCCGGCCCCCCCCCACACAATAGTGTTCCAGGTTTTCCCGCCATGCCATGGTTCTGAGACTCACACAGAAGTCTGAAGGAGGAGGAGTCTGTTGCTTGTATTCAGCCGCTTCCCTAGATCCTCTGAATGTGCCCCACGTCTCCAACTCAAAACGCACAGAACATGCTTCTGACTTTTGCCCTCAATCCTTTTCGAATCCACGTCTCAAACAGTTATCAAACCCTGTGGTTGTCAAACCAGAGCCCACGGTGTCTTCTCACGTCTTGCAGCCATCAGAGCACCGCCCTCCTTCTCTTCCTCATCCGCCCTGACATTGTTCAGAGTAAAAAGCCATCCCCTGCCGCTGTGCCCGACCCTGGTTCCTTCCGATGGTTTCCTGACGGCCTTGCTAACTCCGGTTCCATAGACAAGGTCTCCTAACACCTTCACTCCGAAGCTCCTAGACAGGCGTTCCCGGCGCAGCAGAGACTGAGATTGTCTGTTTCAGGAGTTAGCTTTTGCTGCTGCCTCGGCCTAGAAGATTCTTTCTCTAGCCAGGCGCTGCTGGCTTCTCACAGCAAATCCTCCTCTGCCACCATGCCTGTCTCAGCTTCCTACTGCCATTTTGCTCCATAAAAGCTGGACTTCCTAACGCAGCACTGTCCAAGGTGACTTTCCGCAGTGATGGAAACGTTCTACACCAGTGAGGATCAATAGCACAGCCCTTACCAGCCACATGAAGCTACAGAGAAGTTAAAATGGAGCCAAGGAGATTGCAGGACAATGCAGTTCATTTCATCTTATTTTGATTCTGTTATTGAAGACTGAATTTTAAAATGTATTCAAATGTATTACAATATAATTAAACTGTAATTTAAATAGATACTTACTGCAAGTGACTACCTTACTGGGCAGCCTCTTTCATCTAGAATTCACTATTTGGATTTGATAAGGAACTGATCAAGTTTCCATTTCTTGATTTATTTTTTCCTGTTGCAGGATTTGAACTCAGGACCTTTCAATTGCCAAGCAGGCATGACGTCACCAAGCTACCTTCCCCAGCCCTCTTTTCTCAATGCTTCTATATTTCTCCCAGTACCGCTGGTTAAAAAGACCATCTCTCTTTCACTACACATCAATATCATCCTGGCAAAAAATTAATTATCCATGTATGAATGCATTTGTATATAGATTATTTTGTTTCATTGGTATATTGAGTTACTTTGTTACCAGCTGCACACAGCTTTACTTAGTCTATTAGTGTAATGTCTTTAAGTTCAGGAGAATTGAGTCCTTCAACTCTGTTCTTCAAGGTTGACTTGATTCCTCTTATCTCTTTATACTTTCTTATAGATTTTAGGATATGCTTACCCATTTTCACCAAAATAAGAACACCAATCTACGAACAAACATCCCACTTAATTTTAATATAGATTTTTATTAAATCAACATCAAGTTTAGAAGAACTGATGCTATTCAATGTTGGCTTTTCTAATTAGTGAAAATTTTGTATTTTTCAATTTACATAGGATACTACTAATTAATTTCATTAGTATTTTGGACATATAGTGTTGAAGCTCTGCATATCTTTCATTGCATTTATTATAGTGTTTAAGATTTTTGATGCTGCTGAAATTATCTTCTAAAATTTTCCAAAATTTTTAATTGCATACTGCTGGCATTAAGAAACAAAATTAATTTTGCACTGATTTTGTATCCAATGATAAACTAAAACTATAATAGTTTACTGTAAACCATTTCAAATATTCTTTTAAAAATGTCTTTATTCTTACATGTTGCTAGTACATAACATCTAAACTCCTCGTGTGGAGTTGGCTCAGGTACATGACACATCACAATTCTCTTTTTTGACCCTCTTTCCTTTCTCCTCTTCATCCCTTGATCCCTGTCCAATTTGAAAAAGATTTACCTCCATATTTCTTATTATCAATCTTTTATTTTAAGGACTATTTATAACTTGAGTTTCTTATGTAAGAAAGTCTATGCAATATTTAAAGCTTGTGTGTCTGATTTATTTCACTTATCATCATGGCCTCAAGATGCATCCATCTTCCTACAGATAACTCAAGTTTATGTTTCTTTATAGCATAGTAATATTCCATCATGTGTCAGTATCACATTTTGTATATCATCTGTTGACAGACACATGGGCCACTTCCAAGATTTAGCTATTATAAATTCTAGTGCTCTAAACAAGAGTGTATATATATATATATATATATATATATATATATATATATATATATGCATATATATATATGCATATATATATCACTGTCATATGTCTTTAATTCTTTTGGAAAGATACCTAGAAGTGAATAGCTGGGTCAAATGGAAGTCTTCATTTTACTTGTTTTGAGGAATCTCTGTGCTAATTTCCATACATAGACTAGACACATGCAAACAACAAGAATTATAAGTCTTTCTTTTCTGTATTTACATTTTTCTTTGCTGTTCCCTCACATTACTGTCCTGGCTAGGATTTCCAGTTCAGTGATGTTTAAAGAATACTAATGTCCATCATAAAAAAACTTTTACTACTTCAATACAAATTTACGTAAACTGTAAGTTTTTTGGAGAACTTTGTCAAATTAAAGGAATTCTATTCTATCAGTAATATATATTTTCTTTTTGTCAAAAATAGATATTGAATTTCATCAAACATGGTTTCCATGATTGTTAATATCTATATGCATTTATGTAAGTCAAAAATTCTAGAATATAAACTTCATGTTTATATACATATAAAAAGTAAATATTTTTCAAAGCTCATGTGTATCAGTCTACTCTAACAAAGTCTATTTTAGGACTTTACTATTTCAGGACATAATGGACAACACTTATGATTAGATTTCTTCTCCAAGAACACATGCATACAAAATGACAGTAAATTTTAAATCATTACTACTCAACTAATGTCTTAAAGATTCGTGCTCAGTGGTTTTACTGAACAAGAGACATTTTAATCAAGTTGCAAAATTAGATCAACTTCTTGCTTAGTTTTAACTTCAGATATTTCAATTGTTCATGCAGATTTAACTATTAAATGAAAGTTGATTAGCTTACCAGTCATGTTGCAAAAGAGAAGAAACGGTCCCAGAGGACCACTTCCATCAGAATCTACATAGTAAAACCCCGAAGTGTTTCCTCGGTGTTTATAAGCTTCACATGACTGCTCATAGATCGCTGTGGAGAACGAACAAGCAGAGGATCATCACAGTGAAGGAGCCTGAAAGCATCTCTGAAACTGTAGGTCTAGTGGGCATATCCGTGGCTAAAGGAAAGGGTAAGATGTGTACTTTAACACAAAATTCGTTCTTTTCTCTTTAAGTTACAAAAGTGCTAAGATAGAAAAAAAAGCATGAGGTTGTATTTTATGACTCTTTTATCACTAAAGGAAAAATGAGACTATTTCATTAGCATAAAAACTCAGCTTAACTTTACATTAGGAGGAGGTTAGGAAGCAAAGAGCAGTATTTAAGTGTTGAGCCTCTTTTAAGTACAATGTGATCACTTATGGCCCCATTTTGGAATTCTCTAGTGTCACCTTCTAATAGACAACATTTAAAGCCCAATACTATAATAAATAAACTGCTATTGCCCGGTAATTATGCAACAGAAGCATTGTAAATAAAGCTGTCCACAGAAGCCTTCCTCACATAAAATGAACTATAGGTAAGTAAATTTTTTTCACAGAGCAAACACGACTGGCAAAGCTCATCATCAACTATTTTAAGAGTAATTTGCAAAAGAAGTTTAGTGAATGCTGTGTAACAAGAATAACAGATAATTAAAATCCAGAGCACAAGAAATATGTATATGAAATATGCCCACAAACAGGCCCAGTGTATTTTGATCCACAATTGAATGTGCTTTAATTAGACGAGTATATATAGGCGTGTATGATTTGATTGTGACATCTTATAACTCGTCCCTTTTATTGAACATTTGACCCGAAGTACTGATAACGCTCATTAAGGATTTTTCTGTGAAATTCCTTGCTCTTGTTGCCATTTGTGCTTTGCCTCCACTATTTAAGTAGCCCAGGTGAGCTCACTTCTGTCACCGCATGTATTACCCAGGAATGGCAGCAGTGCCCACCTAGGAGGGTGACTGCCAAGGTATGTAAAATAGTAGACAAATAGCATTCAGAATGTGTTCGGCTAAGTTAACTTTTATGATTAATGCGAAAATTTCCTACTCCATTTTCCTTCATCACCTTTATTACGTAGGATTGCAAGAGAATTTAAATAGAATTTAGCGCTCTATTCTTCATGCTGTGAACCCTACGAACTCCTACATTGAAACTTAAACCCCAGTATGATGGCATTTTGGCAGGGGGGGTATACTCGAACACACAGTCGCACATGCACAGACACACACACACACACACACACACACACACACACACACACACAGAGTGGGAGAGTGGTCACGGGCAAGGACAGGCAGGCACATCTGGCTTACAGCTGTGGCAGGTGGCTCCCGTGTAGCCCGTGTCGGTGCAGTTGCAGTGGAAGGTGCTCCAGGACTGAGAGCACTCACCCCCGTGCTCACAGTAGTTCGGCAGACACCTAAGAGCAGAGGAGGAAACAACCACCACTCATCATCTTGAAATAGGATCAAGTGTTGATCATTTCCGCATGGTCACGTGAAGGAAGTGTGTCCACTGCAACGCACGATCAGCTTGGCACGATTAACACTTATCCAGTCAGTGCTAAGGTCCTCTGAGCACAGACCTAAAACGTGGGTCGTTAAATCCACCTGATGTCGGCCTGCTCCCAGAGAACCATAACTGCTTAATCTTCAACACACCTCATTGTCAGAGACCTGTCTTTTCCATAACATAAACTTGTTTGACGTAACTCAAATACATTAGGGGCCAGGGATCTCAGCAGCTCACATGAAATAGCATCTCATCACACAGAATTTTTACATTATTCAAACTTTTAAGAGAAAGAGGAATGAAGAAAGGGGAAGAAATGGAGTCCATGGCAAGGAAAGACTTCTTTGTTTAATGGTAGGTGTAGGAAGGAATACAGGATGTGGTGCAGGTGCGTGGGTTCCAGGCAGGGTTGGGGTGCTCTCAGGCACAGAGTGGAAGTCACAGGGGCTTCCCCATTATTTTAAATTTTAAAGAGGAATGACTGTCACACTCAACATCTGTCTACCACAGGGTGATTTACTAGCTTGAGGTAACGCCGTTTCAACGTTAGATGATACATTTCTCTTCATCACCTGTCTTTGAGAGGATTTTAAATAATTGATTTTTAAAAAGCGGGTACTATATGTGTCAAGTGACATCGAAGAAAACAAGAGAGAGACAGTGTCTGATCTGATTCCAAGTTTTTAAATTATGTAGCACCCAACACATACACAGCCCAATTACCAAATGATTCTGCTTATTTACAAATATTTTTAAATTATTTGTATTACCTTTCCATTAATAAATGTTATTGTGTAGACAACATGGATGCATGGTTTGCCTAGAGATCATTAAAATGTTAGTCTACTGAAGGAAATTAATTTAATCTGCTCTTTTTTGTTTGATTTTTGTGGTAAGAGCAGCTAACCTCTACTTATTGAACAAGAATCTCAAACGCAGTACAATTTTGTAACCGACGGTTATATAACTCTTTGGATTTGTATCATTTTTCTAAAGACTTTAAAGTTAACAGAAACTTACTAAGTCCTTTGGATCAGAGGTGTTGGTATATCTTTTTGGCTTAGGGTCACACTAAGAAACTGAAGAGACATCTGGCCCAGCATGGAAGAAAATACCAGAGAATTTCTGCAGTGCGCTCACCCTGCCCTGACAGACGAAGATGGCTATAACCTTCCCCTCAGCTCGGCCACAGGATAGACAGATTGCCTGCTGACTTCCTTTTCCTTAGAGGGTTCACTTTAGAAAACTTCCAATTTTAAATTACTCTCATGCTCCCCTGAGACACAAGTCTCCTCTACTTCTTTCCAGCTTTAAAAACAGAAATGGCTTCTATTCAAAATGCAAAAACCAGAAGGTTTGAGTCTTCTCCATGGGAAAACTAGAGTTTTGTTTCCATAAAAAGCAATTAGCAAACACACTCACTAATCCAACCCATGGTTAAGTCAGTTGTTAGGACACAAGCACTCCTCAACTGGTTGGGACCAACAGCATTTGTAAATTAAAGTCTCAGGGATATAGTTGGAGTCAAGAGGCACAATTTTGACAGAGGTGAGGCGCCATCAACAAAGAAGCTTGGGAACTTCTCCTGCTGACACTAATAACCCTGATTGGACTATTGATGATTTTCAGAACTTAGAATGAACAGCGCATTGAGACGGAGGCTTTCCCTGCTCTCATTCATCTAAAATTAAAAATAAACCACAAAACCTCCCAAGAATACACTCAAGATGGGATTTTCTTCACTCTTTTATTACAACGAAGCGTGAAGATTTCATATTTTGTTTATGGGATCTTTCCAATTTTAACTAAAAATATTATTGATTTTTTCCTGATTATAATAACAGATGTCCACTGTACCGAAAACAAAAGACCCAGGAAACAATAATGAAGAAAGACCACTTACACTCTCATCCTCTCCTCTAGAAAGCACCACTACAGACACATTTACACACGTATACTCGTACTGATACTACTTCACTCTCCTTGTTAAGGATCCCAAAAATATATAATGAGCACATTTCCATGCCCATTAATTTTATACATATTTTAGCATTTTTATGGATTTACAGGAATCCACTCAGAGACTGCATCTTGATTTGTTTCATCTTTAAGCATCTCAAATCAATGGTAACCTAGAAAAAGAGATTATAAAATATTTAAACAGTAACAATCCTACTTAGAGATCAAATAAGAAAAGGACAGAGCATACCATTCTCAAACAGACTTCAAACCTTGCTTTCATTTTTAAAGGAGTAGATAGAAGTGGTAGGAGTAGATAGAATGAATCTTTAATTACTGTGATATATATATATACACACCCATAATATATTTACTTTCTATTTGATCTACTTCTGAAAGACAGGCTTAGTTCCCTCTTCTCGATTCTCTCTAGTCCAACTAGATTTACCATGTTTGTAAATCAAATGTCTGAACTCTGGATTTTATATCAATTCATTATGTGGTGATGTGTGATCGCTAGTGATCTGCAGCACTCGCATTGTGTGGAACTACTCATTCTCTCAAATGCTCTAAACAATTATATATTTTTTTCCTTTCTAGTCATCCCAGTACAAAGTGAGACAATCCATCAATACATTTTCTTGAGCTCCTAAGTCCTTCCCTTCGACATTTCTGCCATTATTTTCATTTTCATGAACTTGGACAAATACATGTGTCAACATATCCAAACCTGAAGTGATGGTAAAGCTTCAGATTGACTCTGATTCCCTTTCTATTGCAATTCATATTTCTGAGGACTAACACCTGTGTACAGTGTAAAATTTAGCTGAAATGAATGACAATGGAGTCAAATCTATATAACATTATTATATTTAGTGTCATTAAAATATGTATAGGTCCCAGGACAATGGAGTGCACTGGAGTTCAAATCTGACACTCTTATGCAAATGTACAACTGAAAGGACAACTGATCCCCCAAGCTACTCCTCACACCACCCCTAGATCCCACGCCTTCAGTTCCACAGGACACGGAACAGCATCACGATCTTCACATTAACTGGAATGAGCTTTGTATGTGACACAAGGTGGGGGACAGTTTTATAGGGCTCTGTGGAGAAGCGGAGTGTGAGAGGAGAGGGCTGCAGTCGACTGCAACCCCGGAGGAGGACGAGGATGGACCTGGTGGGAGATGGCCTAGTGCAAGCTCATGAGCAGAGCCCAAGGGCCAGGCTGTGGGCTGAACTGAGAGAAGCATGATGGAGTCCATGGACAGGCCCCGGGGAGTGAGGAGGGGCAGACACCCTCACACAGGCGCCTGCCAGCTCTTCTCAGGGCCTGCCGCAGCCGAGTGTGCTCCAGACTGGGCCCACACCACACCCTTTGCCTTCCTTGGCTCAGGGAAGCGTTGGTGATGCCAATGGCTGAGCTGATGACCCTCCCCGATCATTACTATTCTTTAAAAGTTGATAGGTAAGAGTATCCTTAACAGTTCTATAAATGGTTTAGGTCCAAGCACCTGAAACACCTATCGCTTACCACCAGCCCCAGCAGGTTTCACTCCCAGACGTGCGGACCAGGGGAGCAGCTCTCCCTGCTGATCTGCCCTTGACCCCAGCTGCACCTGGAGTCCTCGCTGGAGGATTGCCCCCATGTATGTCAACAAACCAAGGGGAGCACTTCTGGATGAGGGTGTGTGTGTATAAGGAAGGCACAGGTATGTCAGCAACCTTGTATGTTCTTGTATGATGTACATATGTGCACATGTGTGCTCCATATGAGTTTACGTAAACACATGTAAGATTACATGTGAATATGTGAGGAACTTTTGTACATGGAGCATATCACTGTGCAGATGTGTAAGAGACTTGTGCAATGCTGACACTGGTAGATGTGTGTAGACAGCATGTGCAGATCCTTGTGTGAGTGTATCTTCATGTTTGTATGCACACTGCTGTATGTAGGTCTGAGCCTGCACAACTATGATAAAAAAAAGAAAGAAAAAGAAAAAAGGATTTAATTGTTTGAGTTCCTCACAGATTTTTAAAATATGTTTTTAAAGTTACTTCTTGTTTTTAATTATAATTTATCAAACCATTAAATATGCTTATTATGCATGCATTAAATATTAGCCATCATAAATGCTAACTTGCACCCTGGTAAGCTAGAAAAATGGCAGGCAAACATTTCAGGGGAGCCTGCTGCCTACGGGGCTGGGCTGGGCTGTGTCTCAGTCACCTCATCTTCACCAGCTTAAACTCTCTCAGCATTTATTTCCACATTCTTTGGAAAGAGATACTGTTGAGAACAGGTTTCAAGGATTTTGTAAAGATTGACTTAAACACATTCATGTTAAGTGCTAAGCATAAGGCTTGGTCTACAGATTTTCTTAAATCTGTAGTGGCCGTGACATTCCACTGAGCTCAATAATTAAATTTAGCAGGCTCGATTATAAAGCGTAACAGCTAAGATGACTTCACCACAGTTGCCTGTGCCTGCACAGTTTTAAACTATTATTAACTGTTATTATTTTACAAGTGGCTTGTCCTCTACAATTAACACTCAAACCTTGCTTGGCTGTGCCCTGTACTGATGCTCTCTGAATCCACGGCAGCCTCACAACCTGATTGCTGCTATGGCCAAGCATTTCCAGAGGAAACGTCCTTCCTCGTTTTCCTTAAGTTATTGAACTTAATGATATGTTCTGATACACTGTACCCATGTAAAATGATGGCGGCATCAACACCTTTTGTGAACTGGCTGCATGTGTACATCGAGTTAACACGGTCACGTGTTATCTAAGCTATTTTCATGTTGCTGAGACCAAATGCCTGATACCCACAAGTAAAAGGAGGAAAGGTTACTTACCGCTCCGAGTGTATAGAGGTTTCAGACAATAGCCAGCTAATTCCAAAGCAAAGTGCTATGGCAGAGGGGTATTACAAGGAGAAACCATCCATGACAGGGTAGGCAGTAAGGCAGCAAGCAATATGGCTGCCTTCCATTCTTTCCTTTATATTTTATCCAAGCTACAAGCCTATTGTTTGGAGCCACTATACCCCACACCCAGGGTAGGACTTTCCATTACCCACACCCAAGACAATGGTAATGCAATCAATGGGCAAACTTAATTATCACACCGTTAATCCCCTTAATCCCCTTAATCCACATTCATACACTCTAGATTCGGCCATTTCCAAAAAGCTCCACGCATGAGTACATGAGACTTTGGGGCATCTAGATCCATGTCATGATGCATGTCTTTATCTAAATTTTGTTATTTGAAATATATACAGCAGAAGCTATATTTTTCTTATCTTATATAAACAAAATACACTTCCTGAAAAAAAGATGACAAGGAGAGAATAAATGTTCATTTTAGATATAAATTTAAATGTGTAACCAAAGAGTTGGATAGGTCAAAATAAACAAGTGAGATTGTTCTTACCTATCTGAGATGCCACAGGAGTCTATCTGAAGGTCACTGAAGTTCCCGAGAGACCCTTGCTGAACTGAAATCAGATCTACCACTTCATTACTAATGGAAATAAGTCTCATACAGCCCTGGAATCCTCCAAGTGGGCTTTTGCACTTTGATGCAAAGCTTCTTTCAGGACAACCTGATAAAAAAAAAAAAGCATAACCAAGATGCACCATAATAACTGGGGACTCAGGATCACAGAGTAATTCGGTACGAAAAAAATAAAAGAAATAAGACATGATTATCTTTTCCATTAAACGAGAAGAAATAAATGCACTGCAATTATGTTTACCTTGATCTAAATTACAATTTACAATTCATAAAGAATGTATCTTCTTTATTGCCACAGGTCCACAGGAAGTCACCAGTGTTATAATTACGCACAAGTTTAAGAGTGTGATGAAAATTGTAGAAATATACATATGATATGGAGCCCTAACATGCTGGCCAGTAATATTAAATTATATACATAGCTCTTTTAGACTGAAAAAGCTAAGAACATTAAGGATGAAAAGGTGTGTGTACTGCATGAAATAAAAGGCAAAACAGTAATAACAAAATGTCTTTGTGTTTAAAGTTAACTACCTGAAAAAGGAAATCTATTGGCTTAAAATAGTTTCTAACTATTTACTGAATTACTTATTTTTTTCTATACATATAAGAGCCATACATTGATGCATTTTAATAAATACAAATGGCTAAATGTCAAAAATATTCCACAATTTGATTTTACTTAGTTTGCCTCATAAAAGATTGTTCCCTTTATATTGATTTTTTCTAAGATTTAAGACTTGTTCTAATTATTTACATAATAAAGAAATATAACATTAACCATTACCATCTAAGTTTAATGGTGTTCTAAATGTTTATCCAAGTGAAATAAATAATTTTACAGAGTATGAACACATACATTATACTAGTTTTTTCATTCATCTTTCTTTGTTGCTATGGTTGTCAACCACTATTACAATTTCAAAGAATATGAAATAAGTCAGTAACTTCTTAATTCCTGTAATAATCCATGCTGATTTTCTACCTGGAAATTTCCATTATAATTAAATATTTTGACTGAGAATATTTCTCCTTACTGCTTTGTGTTCCCAACAATATACACTTAGAGGGCAGGTGAAATCCAGTATTATGTAAAATTACCAGGCATATTGAAATACTCTATTGTAAACTAATGGAGACTTTAAAATTTCAAATTTAATGTACCGAAAAGTAGTCAAAGCTTTTGGAGTACTTATTTACACACAATAACATAGAAATTACCAGTGCTTAAAACTTTTCTAAACTACAGCACAGCTACCATAATCTTGATTTTTTTTCTAGATTACTTATTAATCAATTGAGAATATCAAGATATAAATAAAAAGGATAATAGTTCAATCATGGTTGCGGGCACCTATCATACACCAGCAACCGGCTAATTTCATTTTCCCCAGACAGTGTTTCTTGATATCTCAAATTACTTCAGAATACAATAAACTGAGAAAAGTGTCCACAGGAAACAAGACAAAGCAAACTCAGAGTCACAAGGAAAGGTCACGGCAAGCACAGGGTCAGACCAGCAGGTGACGCATACTCTGAACTACCATGTTCAATAAGCAAGAAAGTGTAAGAACAAAGAAAAGTTCATCCAGGTTGGGCTCATTAGTGTGTTAGGAGCCAGCCACGAGTTAATAGGAAGCAATACCGGAGAAAGGTTCAGCGCAGAACCCATGTGAGATGAAAGTTCTAAAATAGGAAGACTTCTGGAGAATATTTAATGCTGAATTAATGGATGGATCCATTACCAGAGGCAGGCAGCATGTTAAACACCTCTGAGGATGACAGATAAATTATCACTCTGTGTCACTGCGCCAGGAGTGAGATGTCAGCGTAGACTTCATGGCGGTGCAGCGGGCAGTGGATGGATGTGCTCCCTTCCACACGGGAGCAGGAATGTGAGGAACCGCAACTCCTCAGCATCCCTCACTGTGCCGCACATGCGTTACACATGGCACAAAGATCCCACAGGAGAATCAACAGAAATTAGACACTCAGTCGTCCTCCATCTGGAGAAGCCAGATTTAAAATCTGTGACTTATAATGATAAAACCTGAGCACGAGGCACCATAGCACAGTCTGAGTTTTTGAAAAGCATTCATTCAAGGGAGGGAAAATGTTAAAAAGTACAAAGTGATGGATGAAAAGCGAATGCTTTGTGTGGCAGACGCAGAGAGCTGCGGGTCCCTGAGCAGCTCTGTCTTCCCACACGACAGCCGCTCTCCAGACGGGCATGAAGCGGAGATACAGTCCGGGCTGTTGGACCGGTTGGGCCATCTGCAGTGTGGCGGCGCAGCCCGGTGAGACTGCCTGTGTTCTGATAAGACAGCTGGAAACGTGCAGCTGAATTCGGAGAGGGGCAGAGGAGGATGGACAGTCAGTGTCTCAAAACGAGGGATTTTTTTTCTTTAAACTTGAAGATAAACTGGCCAAAGAATTAACACCTAAAAACTGCCTTCCATCTAGATAAAGTAAATCTCAGCCATAAAGCAGCTTTCATCCACACAGAACAAAAGATTTTTTAGAGTAACCAACTGCTGAAGTTTGCCCAGGACTTGGGTGGGGGACACACGAGTTGCAGTTCTAACCTGGAAGAGTCCCTCATCCACTCCAAACTCCACCCACCAAATCAGGGACTCTGTGCTTTAAAGGAGGCTACACTAACCTTCCTGCAGACATCTTTTACCCATGCCCTTGGAAAGCGTCACAGGGAGAGATGACATCCCCACTTAGAACCCTCTCCCCTGAATATCCCAGAATTCCTAGCCCCAAAAGGCCTAAGAGGACTTCCAGAAAGGTACAGCTTCTCAATCAGGTATTTGAGGAACAAGTTGGTCCAAGTCTTGGAAATACTAAAGTAGCATGAATTTTGCAGAGCATTGTATTAAAAAGCCTTGGATTTGGAATTTTACTGTGGAAACTACTACACTATATCTTTCAGGAACATCTTCACAGAGGTAAAGTTATAAAGAAGAATAAACAACAAATTCAAGAGCATACTTACCTAGGGACATAAAATGATATGATCCTCGAGGGACACACACAGACTGATAATCTGCTGTCACACAGAGGTGTGCATGTGAAGATGTGTACTTAAAAGACAGTGAGCACACCTTAGAGTGAATTACCAATAGAAGTTGAGGACAATAGGGAACACTGGACAGGACGCACCCAAGAATTCTCTGCAGGTCTGTGTGAATTTTCAAGAAGTCCAAAACCATCCAAACTATTTTTAAAAATAATATAGTATATATGTCTCAAAATAAGAATTGCAGAGTGCATATGTGATCTACTTCATTATAACATTTCAATGTGAATAAAAACAATCACTAGGGAAAAAAAAACTACACAAAGTTACTAAGTATTGCCAAATGAGAACACAAAGACTGTAAAAATTTTTAAGAATGATGACTCTATTTTCATGATTAACACATACTTTTATCTAGTCTTCTATTTTTCACTTTGTATTATCTAACAGAGTGCCTATTTTGTGTTCCTCCTTATCTCTTTTTATGCTTCTAAATCTTCTCCTTTGAAATGAGAACTCTTGGTTAAGTTGTTCTATATATCGTGCTATTGATTAAAACAATATGTTCTTATGGATTGCCATGAAATCAGTCACATATTCTGAACAACCTTGTGCAGAAATGGACAAATCTTAGCAAAGGAAGCGATTGTATCTTTCAGAATTGTGGTCCTGTGCTGCCTTTTACTATAAGACTGTGCAGGATTTTTATTGCTATTATTCATTTGTTTGCACCTGCGTGGTGTGTGTGTGTGTGTGTGTGTGTGTGTGTGTGTGTGTGTGTGTGTGTGTGTGTTGTGCTGGGAGTTGAACCCAGGAGCTTTTTACTGAGGTATATTGCTAGCCCCTTTTTACTTTTTATTTTGAGACAAGGTCTCTAAGACTCTAAGTTGTCTGGCTTGGACTCAAACTTACAGCCCTCCCACCGCTGCTTCCCAGAGCATGGGGATGGCAAGTGTGCACCACCGTGCCTGGCTCATTTGCTTTTTAAATTCTGATGAACTGACTCATACACTACGTGCTCATCGTCAATGCTTAGACAATAATTGTATTTTATTGGTGAATAATGAAGACAAGGTGACTTCACTCAAATTAAAAAATGACTTTAGACAGGAGTTATTAAAATGAAAAGTAATACAAAAAAATGATAATATAAGAAAAACACAGATCTTCAAGTGAAATGTCTTACTACTAACAATGTGAACATTGCATTTCTTTTTTTTTTTTTTTTTTTTTGAGACAGGGTCTCACTTTTGTGGTTCAGGCTGGCCCTGAGCTCAGCCTCAAACTCACATCACAATCCTCCTGCCTCTGCCTCCCGAGTGCTGGGATTACAGGCGTGAGCCACCACGCCC
>PVIR01031464.1:0-19425 GCA_004026965.1 Petromus typicus
TTCACAAAACCTCCAGGAAACTGACAAAGGTTAGAGGACAGAAAGACAGAAGGGACAAATACAAAACAAAACAGGCTAGTAGCAGCAGGACCACTAGAAACTGTACTCACCCTCCTGTAGTAGTACAGAAGAAAGAGAGAGTAGAGAGGACTGAAATGCATTAACTTCAGAGAACTGTTTCTGACCAAGGAACAAGAAGGGATGAAGGAACCAAAGAAGAATAGGGATTTCAGCAGCACCAGACTAACAGTATATTATTTTCCCTGTTCTGTAAAAATAAGAGCATTTGAGAGAAGAAAAAACCCTAAATTGGAGAGACTCTACAACAAGAGAGTGGAGAAATGAAGAATGAAAGATCAGAAAAAAGAAAGAAGAGGAACAATAGTACCAATAGCAACAAAAAAACAAAACCAAAAACAGTACCACAAAAGCCCTTCACTGTGGGGGTCTGCTTCTCCTGGGAGTAGTATGGCAGCACTATGCAGATCAGAGCTGACTAGTCTTATGGAGACAGCCATCTCTCCTGTCTAGGTTCTGGTTATAGTGCCTGAGTTGAGCTTAATGAACTTCAGGCTTGAACTCTGCAAGACTGGGACTGGGACTGATGCTACAAACTTATCAATGGCTGTAGTCAACAGGATTTCTCATTCTTCCAGTGGGTGTTTTTTCATTGGGGCAGTCACTCACCAAAGGCCACTAACTAAGTTCTAGAACTTCTACCTCACTAGTGTACAAGGACAAGTAGATGGAGTCTCTGGGGGCTCCTCCCCATGTGCCGGTCCTACAACAGGTCTGGGCCCAAGCGTCAGTGTGGGCAGATAAGAAGATAGAGTTTCTACGGGCTCCTCTGCCCATGCTAGTCTTGCAGGAGCTCAGGGCCTGAGCACTGTGGGGAAGGGGTCCAGCCCCACGCCAGAGGCCAGCCTACACAGAAGCAGCTCTTATTTAGCATGGGCAGAGAAGCAGATGGGGTTTCTGAAGGCATCAGTTCTTTAATTTTATTATTTGCATTCTTGTTTGTTTTTTAGATAAAGTCTTGCTCAGTAGTTCAGGCTGGCCTCAAACTTGCAATCCTCTCTCTGTCTTAGCCTCCCACATGCTGGGATTACAGGCATGCACCACCATGTCTGGCATGAATACTTTACTGAAACAAATATAAAGACAGAAAATGATTAGTTCAGTTATATTTTAGGTAATTTAAAAAATATTTCTAAAGGACAGTTTCTTAGTAACCTCACTCTATTTCTTCTGTTATCTTGCTTTGTCATATACTTGTTATAACTGAAGCTAAATTGAATGTTATTGAGTGTTACAAGCGTCTTAGGCATGTTCTCTTTTTTTTTTCTGCTGTGTAAGGGAGAATCACTGAGTGCTGCACTGCACAGTGGCTGTGTGGGTTAATATGATAAAGCTCAGATGGTGCTGAGCGAAGTGCAGTGGTGCCCACATGTGAGGGGTTAGCATTATTACCACGAATATGCCCGACCTGAAAACTTAACCTCCCACAGACGGCCTCAGGAAATACCCTTGTGATAATGACCATTCATCAGACTCTGTGTGCATCTTCTCTGCTCTGTAATGAACTTGCAAATTTTTTGTCTCTTTATTTTAGAGGTGGTGGAAACCTCCAGAGAAGTTGAGTCCCTCACTCCAGGTTCTACAAACCAGAAATGGAAAAATCAGGATGAGCTGTCACCTGATGCAGTTTCCACCATGCTGTTGAGGGATCAGTGACTGTGCAGGAGCACAGTCATTCTCTCTCTCTCTCTCTTGTTCTTGGCCACTTACTCTGTTCCAGGCTTGTAATTAGGCTCCAGTGATACAGAAGAGAAAACCAGACCAAGTCTGTCTGAGAAATTCAGTTCAGGAGGAAGCAGGGCCCCACGTATCCATCTTCATAGAAGCTCTTAGGTTTTTCTTTATAAGGAGATGAAAATTACTGAATGACCTAAAATTTTATATATGTATACAAAACACATATCTTAATATACATATATATGTAGGAAATTGCTTTACAAATACACGTGGATTGTGTGCTTGTACAATGTAAGAACTGACTGTAGTAAACTGTGTCTATAATCCCAGTACAGGGTAGGTTGAGGCAGGAGGATCTCTGTGAGTTCAGGGCCGGCCTGGGCTACATAGTGAGTTCAGAGTCAGACTAGAATACATAGTGAGACCCTGTCTCAAATGCTGCACCCCCAAAAAAGGGGGGCTTGACTGTAATAGGAAAGCTGTACATCTGGTAGCACATCATTATGAATATGTGAACATTTTCAAGGTGTGTTACAAAATGCTCCACAGTTTCCTGAGGGTTGGATATAGAAAACACAGTAAAACACAAAGATCCATGTTGCTTGTTCTTGGAGGCATGATGCTCCCTTGGATTGAGTCAGCTCTGGAACTTGCTGCCTGAACTTTCTTTCTTTTTTCAGTTTTTTGAGGTAGGGTCTTGCTTTGTAGTTCAGGCTGGCCCTGAGTTTATGTAGCCCAGGCCAGCCTCAAAGTCACAACAATCCTTCTGCCTCTGTCTCTCAAGTGCAGGGATTACAGGTGTGAGCCACTATACGCAGCAAACTTTTTTTTTTTTTAAGGTTTTTGGAGATAGGGTCTCGCTTTGTGGTTCAGGCTGGCCCTGAGCTCAGCCTCAAACTCACATCACAATCCTCCTGCCTCTGCCTCCCGAGTGCTGGGATTACAGGTGTGAGCCACCACGCCCGGCACTGTGGTATGTGGTACTGGTTGCTGCTGGGTGTGGGTCTCCACGCCCAGTATGGTATGTGGTTACCGGGGAATCGAACCCGGGCCCTTGCGCTTGCGAGACAGGCGCCGGAACCACTGAGCTAACTCCCCGGCCCCCAGCAAACTTTTTTAAAAAAACATTTATTTGATTTTTTAATTTTACCTTTTTGATTACTGGTGATCAAACTTGGGACCTTGTGCTTGTGAGGCAGGCTCTGAACCTATTAAGCTAAATCCTCAGACAAGATGATACATATATTTTTTGCAGTACTGGGATTGAATGCCTGAACTTTCCCATCACCCTGACTATGCGAGGTCAATTTCACAGCAGTGGAAAAAAAAAGGGGGTCTTGTTTTTTGTTTCGGCTTTTTTTTTTTGAGACAGTGTCTCACTGTCTTTCAAGCTGGCTTTCAACTCCCTATGTAGCCCACGCTGACTTTGATGATCCTTCTGCCTCAGCCTCCCAAGTGCTGGGGTTAAAGGTCTTGGCCATCACACCTAGCTCAGAGGGTGTGATAACAGCACAGACCTCATGAACACGCAGGAGCTGCACGATGTGATGGCCACCTTGGGGAGGTTGGTGTGTGTCTAGTATCCGTCTTGTGTACCCTCCCCTCTGGGTCTTTGCTTTGACTCACAAGCGATCAGATTTCTGGTAGTCCTCTCACTGCTGGCTGGGGGACAGGCAGAATTCACTGGGGATGCCACCTGCTCTCGTGGTCTGCGGAGGAGTGGTTCAGAGCCTCTTCCCGCAGAGATTTTAGAGATGTGCGAATGAGCTGGCCCTGGCCTCAGGGGAATCTCATCGTTCATAATGGCTTTAAGTATATTTTTCTAGTGGAAATTGTATTGTGATAAGCACTGGCCACTTAGCGGTGCTCCCAAACTCCATCTGCTTGTGTAGCAATGCAGATGGTACCAGAAGGGAACATTACTCTAATACAGCGTGGATGACATGAATACAGTACTTGGAGAACTCGATACCCTTGCAGAAAGCCTTTTAATCGGCCCTTTCATAGTCTTAGATGGGCAAGCCTATTTTCTGTTTAAATGAAAAAAATCCTTCAAAGTAGTGTTTCCAAAAGGAATCCCCACTCCCAGTGACAAGATTACTGTCCCCAGCGCCTGCCCACATTTCAGACGCGGAAGCCGTGGGTCTGTCTGTACCGAGGACACCAGATCACTCTCAGTGCCCCACCTAGTCGCAGTTTGGCTTTGATGCTGCCCAGACCTCAGACGTGCACTTGGTTTTGTGCAGACAGCGACGGGGCCGCACAGGGCCTGGAGGGCGCTCTGCACTCGCAGTCCTGCCTAATGCCGCATAAAATCTGTCCCCAGTTCACTTTTATAAACGCCTAAATCAAAACATGAAAATGCAGCGCAGAGGCTATTGTCCTGGTTGACAATAATCCTAGAGCATGGTCCGGCCTGAGCATGGTCCGTGCGGAGGGTCGCAGGTCGCAGAGGCCGTCTGCTGCGGTCCTAGCGCCTCCCCGCCCGAGCCCGGAGGAAGAGAAGCAGAGCGGAGCTGGACGGAGCTGGACGCCTGGACACCTGAGGCCGAGCTGCTCTGTGCTCTTGCAGTTGCCTTCCCCGCGTTCGTGTGAAGACTGTGAGGACCCGCTTGTGCACAGTCATCTCCGCGCACTCAGCTTTTCTCTGGGGAAACAGCCTATTCCGCCTTCTCCTTCCTCCAGGCGGTGTCTGAGCACAGGCTCGCGCCGCTTCGCCTCCGGGTCTCGATTTGTGCTCTGCTTCCCCGTAACGAGGTTCACATGGGCACTGGGACCCCTGTCTCAGGCAAAACCTTTTTTGCGTGGTTATTTGTAAAAGAGACTGATTTCTAACATCGCAGGCTTTTTCACATTTCATAAGGGCAAAAAGAATTGTTGATCGGAAGTACATTAGCCATTACAGTTTGCCCATGTGTGGAGATGAAGGCGCTGGGTAGATTTCCAGCCCCGTTGGTTTCCATGCGCTGCTGGACTCTGTGGGGAGGGAGGGCAGGTGGACGCATCCTCCAGGTCGGACTCGAACACCTATCCAGGCCTCTGCTCAGAGCGGTCTCCAGAAAAAGCGGACTGTCGTCGCAGGCTAGCGGCTCCATCCTTCACTCTTGAGATCAGTAAAAGAGCTGCTTCTTTCTGTATTTTCTTTTTAGTCTGGGAAAGCTAGGCAGCGGCAATGGAGAGAATCTCTACATTCATGTCAAGAATCTCAAAGGATCAGAGTTAATATCTAATCACGTATTAATTTTTTTTTTTTTTTTTTGAGACAGGGTTTCGCTTTGTGGTTCAGGCTGGCCCTGAGCTGAGCTTCAAACTCACATTACAGCAATCCTCCTGCCTCTGCCTCCTGAGTGCTGGGATTACAGGCGTGAGCCACCACGCCTGGCACTGTGGTATGTGGTAGTGATTGCTGCTAGGAGTGAGTCTCCACACCCAGTACTCTATGTGGTTCCCCGGGAAATCGAACCCGGGTCCTTGCGCTTGCAAGACAGGTGCCAGAACCACTGAGCTAAATCTCCGGCCCCATGGTATTAATTTATAAAACAGATGAAAAGATACTTTGACTAGTTCTGTTAAGGGAGAACCCAATCATTTTTCTCTTTAATTTTATTATTTATTTATTTATTTATTTATTTTTTGTACTTGGGATAAACTCAGGACCTTGCACTTGTGAAGCGGGTGCTGGAACCACTGAGCTAAATCCCTGGCCCTCCTTGTTGTTATTATTATTATTTTTTCTTTTGAGACAGGGTCTCACTTTTGTAGTTCAGGCTGACCCTGAGCTTGTGATGTAGCCCTGGCAAGCCTCACACTCACAGCAATCCTCCTCCTTCTGCCTCCTGAGTGCTAGGATTACAGACATGAGCCACCACACCCAGAACTGTGATATATGGTACTGGGTAATGAACTTGGAACCTTGGGCTTGCATGGCAGGTGCTGGAACCACTGAGCTAAATCCCCGGCCCTCTGGCCCTATTTTTCTTTTTTTTAATTTTTTTAGGTTTTTTGAGACAAGGTCTTGCTTTGTGGTTCAGGCTGGCCCTGAGCTCAGCCTCAAACTCACATCACAATCCTCCTGCCTCTGCCTCCCGAGTGCTGGGATTACAGGCGTGAGCCACCACGCCCGGCACTGTGGTATGTGGTACCGGTTGCTGCTGAGTGTGGGTCTCCACACCCAGTATTGTTATGTGGTTACCGGGGGAATCGAATACGGGTCCTTGCGCTTGCCAGACAGGCGCTGGAACCACTGAGCTAACTCCCCGGCCCCCTCTCTGGCCCTATTTTTTAAAGGACAGTTTCTTAGTTACCTTCTCACTTTCTTTCTTCTATTATTAACATCTTGCATTGTCATATACTTGTTATAATTGAAGCCAAATTATTACCTATTAAATGCAGTCTATCAAGATTAAGGTTAACATAGTTTATTGCTAGTTATTTAGTTTTCAGCTTTCTTTTTTAGTTCTGGTGATTGAACCCCAGGGCCCTTGCACTGAGTTACATTCCCAGCCCTTTTTAATTTTTTATTTTGAGATGAAAAAGTTGCTAAATTGCTCAGGCCGGGGTTGAATTTGCAAATTCTCCTGCCTCACCCTCTCAGAATGCTGGGGTTATAAACATGGGGGACCATACCTGACTCTCAGGGCTCCTTCTGTTCTGGAGACCGCATTACATAGAGTTATAATATTATTGCATTCTCAGTCTCTCTTGGCTTCCACAGCCTCTCAGCTTCTCCTTACTCTTAGGACCTGAACAGTTGAGGACTGACTGGTGCTAATGCAGGATGCTCCCCTTTTGGACTTTGCCTGCTGAGTGCTCACAGTTGGGCTGGGCTGGCGCTGGGAGGATGACCACAGAACAGAGGCTTTTGGGGCAGGGCATCGAGGGTGGCAGTGGTGTCCTGACCCCTCACTCTCCACCGCACCCAAATCATCTAACCTGTCGCGGGACCTGTGAGGCTTCTCCCCAGCACTCAGGGATGGTGGAAACCACTGTCAACTGTTCTTTCAAATAAAGATGGAAAGTTAATTTGAAAATTATCATCAGAAAATAGTTTTAAGCAACATGGAAACCCATACAGAATCCATTTTCCTCCTTCCTGGCCTGAGAACTCATTGTGACCTCTGGGCTCACCGCACCCTCTCAGAGGAGGCAGCTGGAGTCTGTGATCCAGCAGGAGGTGGGGGAGAGCCAAAGGGATGGACTCCCTGGGCTGCGGTCTCAGGGGGCACCCACAGCCCTGGGACACAGGCCGTGAAGGAGGCACCCCTCTCTCTGGTCAGAGGCATTTGAAGAAGTGGCCAGTGGCATTCCCGCATCCCTGAACTTCTGGCTTTGGGGAGGAGAGGCATTTCCTAACCCTGGTGCTGCTCTCTGGCCTCCCTGACTCGTTCTCTGAGATGGTGAGGCCTTTGCTGTAGGCACAAGTGTTCTTTTTATTTGAGAATGAACAAAAGAGCAGAAGCTGTTGGTGCACCTGTAACCTCCATGTTCAAGAGGCTGAGGCAGGAGAAACACTGCAAGATCAAGGCTAGGCCAGGATACATAGTGAGTTCAAGGCCAGCCTGGACTTTGTAGACCGTGTCTCAAAAAACAAAATAGTGAAGGAAGTACTACAAAATGTTTTTCAGCTATGTAGTTACTCAAGTATCCTGCCTCATTTTAATATCAATGCAAGTTAGTAAAGTAACATCCTTAACAAAATACAGATGTGACCTCAAGAACTGTGTACACACCATCTGGCATTTGGGCTCTAAATACCACATATTGGAGTTTGGGAGAAAAAAAATTTCATTATACATTGAATCCTTGCATAAGTTTCTATTTATTCATATATTTTCTTAGTGACATCCAAATTAGTTTTAAAATTATTTATTTAAATAGTTCCTTATATCTCTCCTTTCATCTCTCTTTGTTTCTCTTTTTGAGACATGATCTCACTATATAGGACAGCATGGGCCTAGAACTCACAGTAGCCCATGCTGCCCTTAATTTTGGGGTCAATCCTCTTGCCTCAGCCTCTAGGGGGATGGGATTATGGGTGTTCACCCTTCCTTCTTGGTGAATATTTGCATCATCACTAAGATGTGCATAAATATACAATTTTTGTCTTTTTCCCTCTCTGACTCTATAAATACTATTTTTCTGACCAACACAATCAATAGGATAGAAGACCTATGATTCCCTTTCTTGACTTGGGAACAAGCTGGTCTCTGACATGGCAGGGAGCTGGGGCCTTTTGGGTGCAGCGCGAGCTAATAGAGTGTGGCGTGTCCCTAGGGGCTGGGGATTTAGCTCAGTGGTTCTAGCACCTGTCTTGCAAGCACAAGGACCCGGGTTCAATTCCCCCGGTAACCATATACAATACTGGATGTTGAGACTCACGCCCAGCAGCAATCATTACCACATACCACAATGCCGGGCATGGTGGCTCACACCTGTAGTCCTAGCACTCGGGAGGCAGAGGCAGGAGGATTGCTGTGATGTGAGTTGGAGGCTGAGCTCAGGGCCAGCCTGAACCACAAAGTGAAACCCTGTCTCAAAAAACAACAAAGAAAAAGAGAGTGTGGCGGGGCGTGTCCCTTGAGCAGAGGCTGGGCGCTCTTGAATCTGCTTGGGCTCCTCCTGCAAGCAGGGTAGGGACTGCCCCACACAAGAAGCCTGCTGGCCACCACACACACAGGCCACAGCGGGCACAGGCTTTGTGCTGGCAAGGTCGACTTTCCAACGCATACTTCCATGGGAAATTTCAGAGGTGTACTTAAGTAAGGAGAACAGCACCCTCTAACTGCTTTGCATTGATACTTGGTCTGCGTGTATGGTTACGTTCCTCTCTGAGCGGTGCTACAGGCACCTGACACATCAGAGTTCCTTTCATGTCCCCTTCTCTTCCCCTCCCTCCTTCTCTTCCCCTCCCTCCTTCTCTTCATCCCCTCCTTTTTGCAAGAGATCTATCTCCCGTTTCCTATTATCTGTCTTTTATTTTGCTCTTTAGTTTATTAATAATTTGGATTTCTCATATAAGAGAAACCATGTGATATTTAGTCTTCTATGTCTGACTTATTTCACTTACCATCATGGTTTCAAGGTGCATATTTTTTGCCTCAAATGACTCAAGTCTATCCTTTATGGCAGAGTAGTGCTCCATTGTGTATAAATACTACATTTTCTTTATCCATTCATCTGTTGATGGACGTGTAGGCTGCTTCCAAGATTTAACTATTATGAATTGTGTGGCTGTAACCCTGGATATGTGTGAAGCACAGTAAAATGTCTGACTTTATTTGCTGAAACGTGGCTTTAGTATATTGCCCAACACAGCCTCAAGCTCCTGGGCTCAAGTGTCCTCCTGTCGTAGGGCCCCACACAGCTGGAACTATAGGCAGAAGCTACCCTGCTCTTCACTCATTGGGTTACTTTGTCTCATCTATCTTTCACCTCACAATTTTTGGTGTATTTTGTATCATTTTAAAGCAGACACCATGTGTTAGGTCATTTTATAATTTTTCATTATGTCTCTAATTGGTAAGGCTACCTAAAGAAACACATAATGTCATTATTCTACTTCTTATATAATTTAATAGCAAGTGTTGTGTTTATTACTCATAGTTCCCTTTACTATGTGTTTCCAACTAGATTGGAAGACAGCTAAATAGCGCCCTCCATACACCCCATGAAGACTACAGATTTCTTTGTTGGAAGTCATTCTGGGCTCTGGAGCCCTCAGTCAAGCCTGGGTTGACTGTGCGGTTGTCTGAATCCACAGCTGTGTGTTTCCATGTAGGTTTAGTAGTTATGCCTGGACAGTGGTAGGTGAGAGTGAGAGACACATTCCAGAAAATGAGTCGGACAGGAGGGAAAGCACATGTATCTCTTATGTCTGCTTAAATAATTGTTAAAATAAGAAGAAAAACTAGATTGAAATGACTAGGTCTTCATTTTCCTGGAGGTTTACATTCAGTTCAATGAGGAAAGAGAAATTGAGATATTAGTGCTGCAAGTACTAATACTTGTTTCTTTGCCAAACCTAATATAAAATCTCTGTGGTGAAAAAATAAAAATCAAGAAATGTGAAATACTTGACCATGGAGAAAGCTCTTTGCGGGGTGGGACCAGGAGAATCAGGCCCAGTAATGAGTCTACAGAAGCCTGGGGCAGAGCATTTTAAACAGCTGAGTGCAAGACCTTGCAACAAAAAGGAAGAGAGAGAGACAGAGACAGAGAGAGAGAGAGAGACAGAGACAGACAGACAGACAGACAGACAGACAAATGATTTGCTCAGAGGAGAATAAACACAAGCAGAGGACTAGGAACTGTTTTGTCTTTTTTTTTTTTCTGCAGACAGAGCATGCCTGAGTATCTGGCATCTCTGGAAGCTGGGGCAGAATGAAAAGCACTTGCACCCTGTCCTAAGTGCCCCAGGACTCTGCTCTGCCCTGGGATGCCGCTCGTCTTGTGATGTCCATGTCCTGTGAGCTCGTCCACGGATATGGCACAATTAACAGGCTGCCTTAATTAGTGGGCAGAGACTTTGTGAATGTATTTACTTATGAGGCCCTGGCCGTGCCCTTCTTTCCCTTCGCTAGTTCCTCCCGGGAAGATTTAGGGTGCTTAGCTGTTGTCCAAGGCCAAGACAGGGTTGTGCAACAAAGTTCACACAGTTAGTGAACCATGGGGAGGAATTTTTCCAGAATGTATTCCTCTAGCTGTGTGATCACAGGGACATATGCAGTTTCAGGGGATTTAAAACAGCGGCTAAGAGTTAAGTGTCTGAGTAGCTGCCTTTGATTGAGTGGCTTCTTGGAAGAGTGTGACAAGGGACCCTACAGCTATTGCAACTATAATCTTTTCTAAATGTTATCCATGTTTCCAGTAGGTACTGGTCCCACTCCTTCTGTGGAGTTGGTACACGTGCATGCAAATGCCTTCGTCCTCCCCATTCTGTCTTCCTCTGTCTCTTGGTCCCCTTCCCATCTGAGGAAGATCTGTCTCTACTTCCTGTTATTTTTCATTTTGCTCCTAATTTACTGTTTGGATTTCTAATGTAAGAGAAGCCATGCCATATCTGAGCTCGTGTGTCTGGTTTATCTCATTTAACACTATGGTCTCAAGGTGCAGCCATTATCCTACCAGGTGACCCACATTTCCAACTTTGTTATGGAAGAGCAGGGCTCCTTGTATATAAACACCACATTGTCTTTGTCCATCTACTGATGGATAGCTGTAATCTTTTAATCTAGACATAAAGGGACCAAATAACATAAGGGCAAGAAAGAGAGTTTGTGAAAATTGCACTGCGTGGAACTCAGGACTCAGGCTAGTACTTTATGTTAGAGGGGACTTGACGATGTGGGGACATCTGACCCTCTGGAATTTCTATGACCATTCATGGGCCCGACAGTCAATGAATAACTGGTAAATTTCCAATATTCTTTCAAGCATTGCAGAAAAATAAAGTAGGGATAATATAATACTTTAATGCTTTGATGAGTCTTGAAGCTAAATCACATTTTATGGAAATATACTATGAATAAAATGACAAGGAGGCAGCAAAATCTGCTATGCTATGTCTATTATTATTTTATCCAGTTTCTGCTATCAAGTAATATGTAAATAAACCAAATCATTTTTGAATTGACTTTTGTACGTACACTGCCCAGGGAAGTTACTTAACCTTTGCGGTGATTAATTTTTGTATCTGTAAGAGACTTGGCAATTCCTGTCTTACAAGCTGTCATGAGGAATAAATCTGTATTCTGTTTGAGATGGGCAGGACAGCTTCTGATATGCTGGGGATATGTCATAAGTCACCAAAGAGGCTGGGAGAACAGAGAGTGTACAGCTCTGTTTCTCAGCTTTTGTTGTTGAAGGCTTTTCTGGTTTTATATTCTGGGGTTAGCATTATAGCCGATGCTGATGTATGGACTTAGGCTGACTTTGAGTCATCAAAGTGAACATCTTCCCTCAGGATTCTTTCTTATAAGGATCATATATAACCATTGAAGCAGTACAAGTGCAAATGAAGAAATTTTGAAAGTAATCTTCATTTGAGTAACTAGATTAAGGTCTGTATATGTTTTCTGGAATGTTATAGGAAATATTACAAAGTGGTAGAGTACTTGTAAATATAATCTTGGCCCAAATCCATGAAGACAATAATTTTATATAATTTATACATAGATAAGGCAATTCTGGAATTTCTTATTTAGCTTGGTTATCCCAGTGCATTATCTTTTTTCTTAATATGCTTCCTTTTAAAAAAATCTTTAATGAGAAGGCATGATTCCTGAAGAAGCTTAATAAAAACATAATTGGCCGGGGATTTAGCTCAGTGGTGCCAGAACCTGCCTTGCAAGTGCAGCGGCACAGGTTCCATCCCCGGTAACCACATACAACAATGCTGGATGTGGAGACACATGCACCAACAATCAGTACCACATACCATAGTGCCAGGCATGGTGGATCATGCCTATAATCCCAGCACTCGGGAGGCAGAGGCAGGAGGATTGCTGTGAGTTTGAAACTCATCTGGGCTACATGGTGAGTTCAGGTCCAGCCTGAACTATAAAAGAGGCCTACATTAAAAAAAAAAAATAAAAAGACATAATTTAAAGAGAAGAGAGTCAAAGTAAGGGAGTCCACCATGGAGGACTGTCATCCCTCTGGGCTGTACCAGAGGGGCTGCCACCCAAGAAGCTGTGTTACCAGAATAAAATAGAAGCATCTGGTAGAAGCTTGTGATGGGGATGTGGCTCCTGTTGGAAGCATAATGGACAGGGTTCAGGGGAGCAGGGAGGAAGATCGCTCCTCTCCTGGCTGGCCTAGCCCCTGGGCGAGGAGCGAGGGGTGCATCTAGAGAAGTCAGCCTCAGACAGGGCAGGACAGAGAAGGGTTGGACACAGACGAGGAGAGGTATCTTGGGAGGGGGTTGCCAGAAAATAACCAGCAGTTGTTTCCTTTATTAGATCTTTAAAAGTGAGTGGCATTGAGATGATTCAAGGAGACAGGAGGGTGGGGATCAGGTGTCTGCATATACAGAGAGAGACACAGCATGAGCTTTGCTGCTGCATAAACAGAAGGCACACTGATCATTATGTTGGAAAAGGTCTTCTGGGTTAGAGTTGACAGATGATCTTCAGCTTCAAGATTATCGTACATTAGATTTAAAGTCAATTTAAAGAGACTATTTCCCAATAATTTCAAATTAAAAAGAAATCTTATTATGGAAGTCTGGATCTTAATGGTAAGAAAAGAGGATGATGGAAGACAAGATGGCATAATGGAAAGGAGATTGAGTTAGTATTAGACAGTGGCTTGAATCCCGGGCGACCATTGTGAAGGTTGTGACTCCGTGTGGCTGGGCTCTGCGCCTGTTCCTTGTGGACTGCATGTGCGTGATATCTCATGGTCATTGTGATAATAAATGAGTTTATTGATGGGAAGTGCTTAGAATTTAGTCTAGACAAACAAACCTGTTGTCAATAAATGATATGGACTTTTTTTGACAGGGTCTTGTATGTAGTTCCGGTTGGCCTCGAACTGATTGTGTAACCCTCACTAACTGTGAACTCACAGTGATCCTGCTGCCTCCCACGTGTTGGGATTACAGGCATGTATCACTAGGCCTGTAAATTTCTACAATTTTTGAGAGGTAGATTTGTGTCAGGCACATTCTACTAACCACCTTTAACCTCAAGGTGACTCCGTGTCATGGGGAGAAGTGATGCTCAGAGTTTGCACTTTGTGCAAGGGCTGTAGTTAGCAAGTGCTGGTGCCAGGCCACAGAGATCCCCATGCCAGCCTCTTCTGATAAGATACAGTGCCCATTCTCTTTTCTCTTAATGGCAAGCACACTTGAAGTAGCTTTCTGGGAAAGGCCAGAGCACAGAATTGTGTAGTAAGTGTCCTTTGAAAGTCAGGGGAAAATCCTGAGTTTCAGAAATAGAGGCCTTTAACACCCAGGTATTTGACATTTGAATGTCATGTGCTGGGCAGCACAATTTCCAAATTGGTGCATGTGCTACAGCCAGGAGCTACTTTTGCAGCAAGGCTCAGCATCATCTCAGTTGCCTCATCTCCCCTGCTGTCTTTTGCAGAGGGCTTTCAGACCACTGTCTGCCCAATTTTGTGGACTTGGATGACAGGGCACTCAGTGTGGATTCTGTGTTCCCTTAGCGTTGTAAAAATCATTATGTACTCAGAGAAATTTAAAAAATACTGAAGTCTATCAATTTTTTTTTAAAAAGTGCAGAGATGAACAATATTAATAAACATCAGAAAAGAAGTATAAGAAGATTTTGTTGACAGTTGCAAGAAAACAGCATTCATATTAAACAAGATGTGTACACACTCAACAAAGAAAACTGGAATTTTGGGTGTCACAAAAGGAAGATTAGGATAGAAAATGGATGAGACAGCCACTGTTCGGATGTTACTTCTTATCCAGTCCACTTACAGATGAATGTGGCACTAAGTCTGACTGGGCTTTCAGTCACTAAACTCCACTCAGTGTCTGTGGGGAAATGGGAGTATACTGGTGGAAAAACAAAAGAACAGTTAAGAACAATGTACCCCACAGGTATCTAACGCATATAGGTGAGCAGAGATTAGATGAATTGACCTGGAAAAAAGACAAAATTTGTATCTGAAAGATATTTATAAAAGTTAGAAAAAAAAATCTAAATTATTATTACTAGGATAATAACTCAAGAAATTAGGAAATATGGGCCTGAGATTTAGCTCAGTGGTTCCAGCGTCTGCCTGGCAAGCTCAAGGTCCTTAGCTAGACCCTGTCTAAAAAAAAAGAGTAGGAAACAGGAGTTGACAGACATTAAAAGGCAGCATGAACTCTAAATAATGGACAACAGTATGGCATGTGCAGTGTGTTAGGCATGCTAAGCACAAGTGAAGATTCATGTTAATATTGGTCTGTACTCCCTGGGTTAAATAAGCATCGGTTCCCACTCACAGACTTAAGTGAGAAAAGTGTCAATGCATAAGAGCAGCACTGAGTTCATATAACAGAATAAGAGAGTTTTGTTCTTTCTAGAATTCTTTTACTGTTTTTAGAATAGGTGGACAATTAAGATTTTAACATAGGTTATATAAAAGTATATGTGAAAGTATAGACAAGTGGTGCCAACCCCATGACTTAGGTGCCATGGCAGGCATGTAGAGCTCTGTGTTGATACGTGAACTGAGGTACCCTAGCAGCCAAGCATGGGTAATCAAGCTCAATTGCAGTCTTGGCACTTTGTGAAAAATCAGTAGGCTTGGGGTTGCAGTTTGGGCACTTGGTCTTAATAAAGGCTCTCTGTCTCTATCAATGCTGGATGTGGTGGCTCAGGCCTGTCATCCCAGCACTCGGGAGGCAGAGACAGGAGGATTGCTGAATTCAAGGCTGAGTTCTGGACCAGCTTGAACTATGAAGTGAGACCCTGTCTCAAAAAAACAAAACAAAACAAAATAAAAAGGCTCTCCCTGTCTTGTACAGAGTGTGAAGTGTCAAGAGAATTGGCTGAATGTTGCTTGGCGTGATAAAACTGAACTAAACCCCTTCCCCAACCCAAAACAATTATCACACATGGACACAAGAATTTTTTCTTGTTCACAATTCTTGACTATCTGAAAAATAGTGCTTTTTCTTAACAGACCCCTAATATTGAAAGGAAACTCATGTATTTTCTTGTCTATTCCTCTTACATATTAATTTGGTATTTTTCATCATTTCACATATTATGTTTTGCTTACTCTTCTGAACTGTTGAAATATTTAGATATTTTGTGTTTTATTCTTTTGTATTTGTAATATTGACATTTACTAAAATGATTCTGTTAGAGCACAGTACACACTTATTTTTAGTTTAAATTTAAAAGCTGCTGTTCATGATCACTGATTTAAAACTTCTAATATTTCTTTTTTTGATTTTTCTTTTAGGTAAGTAACTGACCAGAAAAATGAAGAATTGATATTGCAAATGACAGCCATGTTGCAAAAGGTACTTTTGGTATTTTAATGTTATTTTGAAGGAATCTTAGCGAAAGACATTGATTTCAGAATGTAACAGTGCTATTTTGGTAAAAACAAATATTGTGGAAATAAATTTAAGGACATGATAACTTTAATAAGTTTTAAATTATGAATGTAATATATGTTAATTTTTTGTCATCTGGGAAATTATTATCCATATATTTGGTAATAGAATGGTAAATAGATTGTTTTTTTTCCCATCAAGATGTTTCTTAGTGGGAAAAGAGAAGTGAGGAAAAGAAATTTCAATACAATAGAATAAACACCATTGAGAAGTATTTATCAAACCCATTTGCTTCTCTAAGAACTATAGTTTCCTTTCTGTGATCAAGATATTATCTTTATAATTACTGTAAAATTCATTGCTCTAAGGTTGTCAATAAGATGATCTGGTTCTGTGTAATTCAAATAGATTATGACCAGGAGAAAAATTCTCAGAATTTTATGTAAAGGTGATGGTGGGAAGAGGGCAATATTATATTTTAAGAAAAGAATAGAATATAAAAATTCTCCATCCTGTATATATTCTGATGTGATTTGTAGAAATGTTTGTCTTCAAGTCACAGTCATCTTCAGAAGAATCTCTTGGGCCGTATAAAATGTGGTAGACATCATCTCTTTCGTTTACGGAGGAAACAATAACTGTCATAGTATTAGCCTGGTTCTGTGAGATCATTAATCCCAGAAAGGCCGGCGACATTGTAGTGTCAGATTCATATATTTCCCATTTATAATAGACTGGTAACTCATCTCAAGGAGCAGAAAACATGGAAATACTGAAAGAGGACAGTCTTCATCTATCATAATTTTTAAAGATTTACTAATTTTGCTTAGAAATTTCCTCTTACAAAATTTAGGAGAGGTGACATTGCAGAGGCTTAATTTGAAGAGAAATTTTTAAAAAGTTGACAAAATAACTTTGTGCTAAAAAGTGTTTACTTTTTGAATGATGAACATTTCATTATCCAAAATGTTCTATGCTTTGTGGGCATTGGCTTTGCTAGTGACAATTAGATAATTTTATTCATCCTGAGGATGACAGAACACAAGTGAGCTTGAGTCATTTTAAGCAGGCAAATGTTACTTTGTAACTAATGTTTATGTGTGATGATGCTTAGACTAACTGCAGGTGCTGGTGGCATGTCAAAGAGTGAAGACTAAACTGGCGCTTGAGGGGTGAGTTCTTGAGCTCGGCGGCTTTCGATGGCTCTGGGAGCCTCTGTTTCACAGTTGGTAACAAAGACCTGGAACTAGCTCTGGCCCTGAGGAGTAGAGTGCGAGGAAGGGCAAAGAGACTCTTGAGAAAAGAAAAAATGGCTGCCTGGCAGGCAGCCATTGCCAAATGACCTGCGAGGTCCAAGGAGGTGGAGGCTTCAAGAAGCCCACTGGAGTGTTACTGCCAGTGTCCTTGTGAGTGGAAAGGGAAGTGTTGGAGGAGTGGTGAGGTCAGACACCAGGCTGGAGGGGGCAAGGAATAAAGAAGGATGGGACTGAATGAGCAGGAAAGATCATTCTCAACAGCTCTGTCTGTGATATAATTGCAGTGAGAATAGAGTCTGAACTATTTGGTGTTAAGGGAGCAGCACAGAGGAAGGGAGGGATGGGGTTTGAGTTTCTGTGAGGAGAGGGCCAGGTACTTCGGCGTAACTCAAGCCAGCTGCCTGATGGGCAGGCAGGGAGAGGCTGGAAGACATCAGACAGATTTTACATTCTGTACATAGGTTTTTAGGGTTTGAGGAAAGGGGAAAGGCTTGACAGAGTGTTTGTGGAAGGCAGAAGAGAGGAAGTTGCATTGAGGACAGTTTTAGACCAGGCAGGAACTGATGACCAGAGATTTGCAGCCTTGCCAATCTCCTCGAATTTCTAAGTGTATTAGGTACATGAATATTGCTTTCTAAAAAGCAGAAATCAGACATACCCTGCTTAAGGGAAGGAGTTTGAGAGATCTGACTATTTTTTTCCTAAAGTCCTCAGTTTTGGTGCTTCTTTGATGCAGCAATTTTTTGGGAAACTTAAGACTACTTTAACCTGGAAGAAAAGATGACATTTGAAATCAAAAGCTTCTGTAATGCTTGTTGCCCAAGAAGTCAAGTACCTCCAGTGACCCAGCAAGAAGGGCTCCGTACCTGGAGGGACAGCTCTGATGCTGGCTTCATGCTGCTCACTGGCTACACAACCACCTCTAAGTACTGTAGGGTCCCAGCCTCTCTGTAGGCCTCAGGCCACTTGGGGTTCCTGCTACCAAAAGGTTTGGATATTGAGGTCAGAAGGGAAGATCTCAGTGTCCCTGGCATTGGAAGTCTGCCTTTCCGTGGCAGAGGGCTTCCCTTTCACTCAAGCTTGGGTTCCTTTGGGCAGGAGTCTCAGTTTGGGCTGGTGTTCCTGATGTCTGTCCAGGCACATCCCTGAGCTGCCCAGCGAGACCTCTGTCTATGGGAATGTGAAATCTTGTGCTAGGTGAATAGAAGTAGGTAGCAGAAAAAAATGAGAATAATTAAAAAGGCTAAATATGAACTCAGGGGCTAGATAAAAATATCAGAGGTGTAAGATTTTAGAAGGTATTTCTTTCAACACTTCTTTAAATACGTAAGACTCCTGGGAGAAAAATAATAAAGACTAAACTTTTCAAATATTAGGGAATGGAATACCCTGCACTGACATGATTATTACAAATATGGATATTTTGTTTACATGGACTGATAAAAATGTTGAGTATACTATTGCCAATTTCTTGTGTGTAAATCAGATGTAATCTCTGAGTGATTTCCTAAAGCAATGCTTGATTCTGATCAAAATTGCAACCTGCTCAAATTAGATAGCTCAACCTTGCAAACTATTTCCTTAAGTATTTTCCTCTAAAAATCATATACACGTGGGAGTAATTTTAGAATTCATTCGTTATTCTTGATCCAGGTAAGTGTTTTTGATCATCATATCCGTTGGGAATTCTCTGACCTTAAGCTCAATTTTGTGGCCTTGTCATCCTTACATTGCTGGACTTTACGTACAGTTCTTGGGAAGGGAGAAAACATTCTAGTTCCATACTACTTTCTGCCCTTGACTGTGCCCCGGCCTCTTGGTTTTGCTCTCATTAACAGGAGCTGCTCAGTGGTGAGCAGCAGAGGCTGTAAAAGCCTTAAGCTTTTAGAAATGCTTCCTCTCCCTTCTGCAGATGATAGAGCTGCGGATCAATTGATCAGAAGAGGCTGGGAAGAGGCTGGGCCGGGAAAGTGTTCCTCAGCGCCACAGGGAAACATCCCAGCCCGAGCCCTGGTGGGCAGCGGGTCTGGCAGGCCGCAGGAGGGAGCTCTAGGCCTGGAATCTCCGTGCCTAGCACCGGGAGGGCCGGGTGGTCTCCTGGAGGTCGGCACCTTTTGTCTTCCTTGTCCCAAGGAAGACCGTGTTTGGGAGACTTGCGCTGAGAGGCTGTAGAGGGAATGAATGTTGGAAAAATGTTGGCGGAAAAACTCATGTTCGTTTTCAGAACTTTTTCATGCCTGTTTGTATCCCTGAAGTAATTCATCACCACTGACAGACACCAGGCCAGATGGTGTATCATTTGAAGGCTTTTCTTATTTGCCCTTTAAAGTACAAATTTGATTTCTGTGCCGTTTGTCTATTTTGTGACCTTGCCATACAATTATTATA
>PVIR01031465.1:0-19433 GCA_004026965.1 Petromus typicus
TTTTTTGTCTTTTGAGACAGGGTCTCGCTTTGTGGTTCAGGCTGGCCCTGAGCTCAGCCTCCAACTCACATCACAGCAGTCCTCCTGCCTCTGCCTCCCGAGTGCTGGGATTACAGGCATGAGCCACCATGCCCCGCACTGTGGTATGTGGTATTAATTGCTGCTGGGTATGAGTCTCCACACCCAGGATTGTATGTGATTACCGGAATCAAACCCGGGTCCTTGCACTTGCAAGACACGCGCTGGAAACACTGAGCTAAATCCCCGGCCCCCATTCTACATTTTCTGGTGGGAATGTAAACTAGTGCCACCATCATGTAAATCAGTATGGAGATCTCTCACAAAACTAAATCTAGAAATTTCATTGACCCACCTATTCTCCTATATTTCTTCCCAAAAGAATTAAAGATATCATACCAAAGTGGTATATGTGTACCCATTTTTATAGCAGCAGAATTCATAATAGTTAAATCTTGGCAAATGCCTGTATGTCCATCCATCAAGAAATGAATTGACTAAGAAGATGTAGCATTTGCACACATTGGAGTACTACTCTCCCATAAAGAAAGATAAATTTGAGCCTTTTTTAGAGAAATAGATGCATTTTGAGGTCTTAATGTTAAGTGAAGTAAATCAGACAGTTAAGTTTAAATATTGCATCGTGTCTCTTATATGAGATACTCAAAGTATAAGTAAAGAAAAAAATAGCTAAATAATAGGAAGTAAGGAGAGAGGTCTTTCTCAAACAGGAAGAAGGTCAAGAGATGGAAGGGGAAGAAATGGAGGGGAAGGAAAAGGGATAGAAGAAGAATTAAGATATATTATGTACGTATACCAACTCCACACAAGGAATGTAAACATATGTGCTGCAAACGTGCACTAATACAAAATAAAATAAAATTATGTATATAGGGGGTGGGGAGTTTGGGGGGCAAGGGAATGGGAAAAATGAGAAGTCATATCATGTACTGGTACAAATTCTCAAAATCAATTGTGATCATAACATGGATATAAATTGTACCAATAAAATCATTTTTAAAATAAAATAAAATATTAAAAAAATAGTTTGATTTGGTTTTCTGCCAAAGATGGTAAAGTTAATTCTACTTCTTTAAACTGGTGGTCTATGAGGGGATACATCAGACCTGGGGTTTTCTTCTGGAACACAGGACTCTCCAGGTTCTGTTTTTCTTGAATGAGTTTTTGGTAGTTTGTGCATTTGAAGACTTTCTTCATTTATCCTAAATTGTTGAGTTTATGGGGAGAATATTTGTCTGAGACTTCTTGGGCTACCAGAGTAGGGTAGCTGTCAGAGGGTTCTAGAGACCAGAAGGTAGAGACCAGGGTGCTGGCTGATTGTTTCTAGAGAGGGAGGCATCTCCCTGGCTGGCAGGTGGCTCTGTTCTTGCTGAATCCTGACATGGGCAGGAGAGAAGGAGCTTGCACCTTCTCTGAAGGGTACTGGTTTTGTTGGAACAGCACCCTCCTCAACAGCCTCACTACCTATCCACAGGCCTTGCTACCCGTTCAGGCACCTGGAGCCTTGGGACCTTCACATATGACCCGGGGGGACGTGACTCAGGTCAGATCTACTCAAGCTTGTGTTACTGCCTGTGGGATCATATTGGATGTCCTTGAGCATTCCTGATACCAGCAATTTGTGTCTTCTCTATTTATTGATCAGTCTGGCTAGAGTTTATCAATTTTATTAGATTTTTAACTCTTGGTTTTATTGATTTTTCTTTATATTTTAAAATGTTACAACTTCTCTGTCTTATTTTCAGCCTCTTGAGTTTATTTTCTCTTCTAGATACTTAAGATGGGAGTTTATATTATTTGTTTGAGGCCTTTTATTTATTTGGCTAGACATTTAATACTATGAATTCCCATCAAAGTACTGCTTAGCTGCATCCTGAAAAGTTTTATTGCTTGTATTTTCAGTTCAAAACATTCAAAAAATTTCTTGATGCTTTCTTTTTGATCTACGGTTATTTAGAAGTGTATTGCTTTCCAAATATTTGGGAACTTTCCAGATATCTTTTTAGTTTAATTCCATTATTTCAGAAAGATATTTTGTATAATTTCTAGTTTTAAAGATTTCTTAATGATCACTGAGGTCCCAGATAAATGTCTATGTGCAAAGAGTGACCTGGGTGGCTGTTCTGTGCAGTGCCATTGTTCCTGCTGCTGCACTTGGGCATCCTATACCTAGCTGAGACCCTGCTGTCTTTTCTGTTGATGACTAAGAGAAGCAGCAGCATCTCCAATGAGTTGTATTCCCAGTTTGATTAGTTTTTGCTTCGTGTATTTTGAAGCGTGTTTCTGGGCATGTGCACATTCAGAGTTATTGTATCTCTCTGGATAGGAGCCTCAGATCCTTGATCTGAAGATTCTGTCTGAAACTTATGGCTGCTGCAGCCATTTGACCCTTGAAGTCTGCACGATGGGTCTTTCTGTCCATTCACTGCTTCCCTGTGTCTTTAGATTTAATAGGGGTCTGTCACACACATCCTAGCAGGGAGACTGTATGAACTGGCCTTCTCTTGCAAACTTCACACACTGTGAGGACAGAGCAGGGTTTCTCTGTATCTTCTGAGGTTTGAGAGGTCTGAAGGCCCAGATGTCCTTATGCTTGGAAATGTCAAGGATCTGTGAAAACAGGAGATAGGCCTTGTAGTGCTAGGTGAACTGCCCAGGTCCTGGACTGCTTCAAAATCTCTGTCTGCACTGTGTCCAGCACTGCTAGGCATGGTCATCTAGGTCCAGAGTTAGTGGCCAAAGTGGAATCCCAGCTGGTAGAACAGGGGAGAGGTTTCACCCAAGGATCAGGGGCCTTGGCTGTGAGCATGGGCTGGGAAAGGATGGGAAGTGAAGGCCAAGCAGAAGAATGGAACTCCAGAGGCTTCAGTTTCTCCAACACCTCAGCTCTGGAAGCAGCTACCTTCTGGGCCGCAGCTGTGTGCTGGGCTCCTGGCACCTATATGACAGTTCTACTCTGAGTATGGGGAGGTGTCTGTATGTCTTAAGTAATGTCTTGGTTCCCAGCATGTTCTCTAGCATAGCCTGATGGCCACCTGTGTGGGTTTAGGACACCATGGATCGGTGTGGAGTGGGTCTAGCCAACTTTCCTGCTGTTGGTGGCTTTGGGGCATCATAGTGAGGGAGTATCATGTAGGGTCTCATTGTATGATCACCTTGATGGGCTCTTTCTAGGGCTGAAGACAATGATTCCACCAGGGGAGTGCATGTACGCGGGCAGGAAGAGGAGGAAACCTATTCAGAAGCGGTAAAGTGTCACAGCCCCACTGTATTTTCTGTGTCCCCACAGGGTTACCATCATATCCTCCATGTCCTGTATGCCCCTTTTGTGTCCTCTGTGTCTTCATGTTCCTGATGTGTCACCAGCATGCCCTGTGTGTTTCTATTGTGTCCTCTGAGTTTTCATTATCTCCTCCATGTTTTGTATGCCCTCTCCATGTTCTTATTGTGTCCTTGCTTTGTCCTGTTGTGTCCTTGTTGTGTCTTCACCATGTCCAATTCTATCCCTGTGTATAAACCTGAGACAATTCAAAGAATAGTATACAGTCAAAATCTCCTATATGAATGCTTGTATCAGTTAGCATTTCCATTGCTGAACAAAATACTCAACACCCAGAATTTAAAGGAGGGAAAGTTTATTTGGCTCATGGACACAGAGGATCCAGTCCATGGTTGGTTGCTCCAGGGCAGGAATATCATAGAAGTAGGATGTGGCAGAGCTAAGATGCTTAATTCATATCCACCAGGAAGCAGAGCAGGGGAACAGTGCCAGAGAGGAAAGGACCAGGAACAAGACACACCCAAAAGTGTGCTTTATTATTCCTATAGGCAGCTCTCAAACCAATCAAGTTGGCAGCCAAGCTGAATCACCACAATGTCAGAGCAACTTTATTCATTCTAATCAAAAAGGGGACAACCTAAATTTTAACCAGCTATTGAATTGATACATAATATGTAGCCCATCCACACACTGGAATAGGATTCATCCATAAAAAGAAACAAAGCAATGACATACACTACAACATGGCTGGTTGTTGGAAGAATTCTGTTACATGAAAAATCTCACCACTGTTCCAGTACACTTACTTCATTTATGGAAATATCCATAATAGGCAAATCCAATGGACAGAAAGCAAATCAGCACATGCTGAGGTCAGGAGTAAGAACATTCAAGAGAATGCTTGTGGGTAAATTTCTCTTTGGGGAGATAAATGTCTCTGAACTGGATAAAATTGATGGGGCTGGAGATTTAGCTTGGCCAAGGATTTAGCTCAGTGGCACAGTGTCTGCCTGGCAAGCACAAGGTCCTGAGTTAGCTCTCTGGTACCAATAAATAAATACATAAGTAGATAAATGAATAAAATAAAATTGATGGTTGCACAACTTTTTCTAAATGTCAAGAATGGCTCACTTTTAGAAGGTTAATTTTATGTGAATTCAATCTCAATTTAATATATCAAAAGGGACATCTTCTGAATATGATTCTGCCTGACACTTCTATTTTATTTGTGACCAAGAATAATCAATGATAAGAACAGAGAAGTTTGTGCTATGAGGTTATTTAGGACATAACCTGCATGCTGTTGTCTACTAGATGGTACAAATAGAATAGCAAATAAGAACATTCTTGACAAAAGCCATCCAAGTCCTAGAAAACAGAGAGAACCTCTGTCTTTTTGCTTCTTTAATTGCTAAGAAAATTATCAGACACTCAAAATTAATGGAGGAAATATTTATTTCAGCTCACAGTTTGTAAAGGTTTCAGTCTGTATCAGCTGGCTCCAAGGCAGGATGACAAAACATAGAGGTGTCACAGAGGAGAAATAGTTCATGTTGTTGCAAGGCAGACAGAAGGCAGCAAGCAGCAGCATCTTATTTCTGTTCCTTTATATTTCATCCAGGCCATCCACCTTTTGGGTGATGTCATTCAGAACTATGCTAAACCAACTAATAGACTAATCAACATACTTTAACCCCAGCATCACACTCTCAGTCCATATTCACACACCTTAGATCCAGCCACCTTGAAAAAGCCCTACTTATGAGTACTTGAGGCTTTAGAAGAACACTTAGATAAAGCCATAACAGCCGGTCACACCTGAATTCACTAGGACCTCAGGAGGTTGGGAGGCTCCATTTATGATTCTGCAAATAACAAACCTCTTCCGTGATCCCCAGACATTCTATAGACGGAATCCCAGTCTGGCTGCCATTTTTCTTTTAGATATAGGTGATGTCTAGAAGGACGGGTAGTTGAAGTTGTTTCTGCTCAGCAATTAAAAAAATTGGGTGTGGGCCGGGGAGTTAGCTTAGTGGTTCTGTGCCTGCCTTGCAAGTGGAAGGTCACAAGTTTGATTCTTGGTAGCCACATACCATAATGCTGGGCCTGGTGACTCACACCCACCAGCAATCAGTATCACACCACAATGCAAGGCATGATGGCTCACCTCTGTAATCCCAGCACACAAGAGGCAGAGGCAGGAGGACTGCTATGAGTTCAAGGCTAGCCTTGGCTACATAATGAGTTCAGGACCAGTCTGAACTACAAAGTAAGACCTTTTGTCAAAAAAAAAAAAAAAAATCAGGTAAAAGTTGACAGGGCCAGATAAAAGGCAAATATCTATAAGGTAAGAGGCTCAGATGAAAGAGCCATCACTAAGAAGGTCAGATGAAGACCTGCCACTGTGAGGAAGAGTCACATGAAGGGACCATCACAATAATGTGACAGGATTAGATGCAGGGGTCATTACTGTGAAGTACACTTTGGCTGCTGGGCCACTCCACTTCAGTGCTGCTGATAGGTGACAGGATGAGGAGTGAAGAGCAGAGCTTCCCTGAGTGGAATAGAGTTGTAGAAGCCCACCTGCCCATGGCACAGACATGCTGTGAGTCATGCAGGGCTGAGCACCCAGTTTAGACCACCATAGTGACTGTTGGGTGGCCCTCAGCTTGCTCAGCCTCTGGTGCTGAGAACTGGGTTCACTAGGCTCCTGATCTCTGACTCCAGGCCTGGGTGCTTCAAGGCCCAGAGCCATGCGAGAGCAGGTGGTGATCTATCAGGGTTGCACTCCCCCTCTGGGGAACTGTTATTTTCCTGGATGGTGCTGAGTTCTGGATAGGGTCCAAGGGAACACTGAAGGAGGCTGAATACATGCAGGTTCTCTTGCTCAGATGACTTGGGCCAGGGGTCCTTTTACTCCAGGAAACTGAGGCACAGAGAAGCCAAGACACAGGCCAGGGTCACACAGCAGAGAGCTATGCCCTCTATCCTTGCTGGAGCCTTTGTTCTCAGTCATCCTGTTCTCTTTTTCCTGTGCATTTATTCCACACGCTGAGTTATGTTTGCTGACATGAGGAGATTCCCAGTTTCCTGATGCACGTCTTCAGGGCTGGGTGAGTTTTAGTCCTCACTGCTTTTGTCTTGGCCAATGGCTATAGCGCTGTGGCTCCTGGTTGCAGCCATTTGACAGAGTCTCTCCTCCCCACAGGAGGCCTGCTATGGGGGCTGAGACATCAAACCCCTCTAAGAGGCACCGGGACCGCCTCAATGCAGAGCTGGACCACCTGGCCAGCCTGCTGCCCTTTCCACCTGATGTCATCTCCAAGCTGGACAAACTGTCTGTCTTACGCCTCAGCGTCAGTTACCTTCGAGTGAAGAGCTTCTTCCAAGGTAGTGCTCACCCATGCTGGCCTGTGTCCTGAGCCCAGCAGGACCTGTCATGTCCCACTGTGACTGAACTGCTATGGGCCATGCCCTGCCCCACTGGCTTGCTGCTCATTAAGGTGACCCTGGCTCCGGTGACTCAGGTCAGGGATTTCACTCACTGGGTTGCCCCTGCCTGTCTCCTGGGGCTGTGAGGATTGGGGCTCTAGGAATGAGGGCCACTTCATGAGGAGCAGGGCCTCTGGACAAGAAGCTAAGTGTCCAGATGCAGCCTCTGTTTATTCCTCCCGCATCATACTGTTTTTACTCTGTGCCCACTGGACTTGGTGTCCTGTGTCGTAGGCCAAGGCCAGGGCTGCTCTGTTCCCTCCCCCAGGTGATGACATGGTGACAGATTTGTGTCTTTCCTCACACACTGATGGTCTTGTTCTGAAAGAGAATGATGGTGGGCAGGTACCCTCTCGAGAGGCTCTGGCTCTGCCCCATGTGCTGTGCCTCCCTGGATACACTGGGTCCCTCACTGGCCTGCAGCCAAACGTTTTACTTATACTCTGTTTACCAGTTTTTGCAGGTTGTGGCCAGGTCCTGCCTGTCCTGCGCTTCTTAGGGTCATGGTTTTTGTTGCCTAGGGGCTTGGATTTGCAGACCAAAAATAGATCATCTCTGAGTGAAGCTGCTTGGCTTCTGTCCTGTGTGCACTGACAATGTCAGGACTGAGGGGTTCCACTGTGCATAGTGGATCCTCAACACTCCAGAAACTGGGGTAGGGACAAAGGAACAGTACCTGTGTGTCAGTGTGTGATACCAGAAGTGAAGATGATGTAGTCATCTGCTCAGGCACACCTCCCTACATACCATTCCTTCCTACATCTCCTATGTCTCTCACCAGCCAGAGATGGGAAGGGGAGAGGGCATTTCCTCTCTGAACCAGTCCTACCTTTGCTGAGCCAGGCTGCAGTGGCTCCTTAAAACTCCAATTATGTTGTTTCAGCCAGTTCTGGTGTCTGTCCCGGGGTCCACCCAGATGCTGGTTGTCACAGTGACTTTCCCTGCTTTCTGCTGGTTACAAAGTCAGGGATGTGAAATGCTATATTTCTGCTGATGTAGCAGGTACCCAGGCTATCTGCCTGGATCACTGTGCCTTCAAGGGTTCTACAGAAAGCTAATTCTCAGGTCTGCTGGCTTTATGAGAGCAATTCAGCTGTTACAGCCAGGTTAAAAGTACTGTGTGTGTGTGTGTGTGTGTGTGTGTGTGTGTGTGCGTGCATGCATGTGCATGGAGTGAGTACTAGGGATAGAACCAAGGCCTTGTACATGCTGGCAGCACCTGCCACAGAGCTGTACCTCAGACCCAGTAACATCTCTCTTGATTTCTCCAGTGCACAAATCATCCCAAGAATTCTGAACTCCGAGATTCCCCTTCAAGCTTTCCTGAATTTATTTCCACAATGTAGTTAGAAAATAAATAGCCAAGCTATGAAAATGGGATCTTAGTCTATGTTTGTTGACTCAGGAATAGATGAGCTAATTTCATTAAGATGCCCATAAAAAGTCACCTTTGGGAAGAACATGAACTGGAAAGTTTCTGCCTCAGAGAGGACAGTGGCCTGGAAATCTGCTGCAGTGCTGCGGCTGGCTTCTGTTTAAGTTAAAAGGCAGTGGATGATGCTACTTTGTTTTCTTGGTTTCTGTAGAGCAGGGGTCGGCAGTTTTTAGTTACACAATCTCTGCTTCTATTGTGTTCTGTGGGTAACTGTCAGACTGGGATTTTCCACTATTGTAGAATGTGTTCTTCACAAAAGGGGAAATTCAGGGTGAATAGGAAAGTGGGGGAGGCAGTTTAGGGACTGTCATTTCCCATAGAGGTGCAGAGAGTGGAGCTGGAACCTGTATGGGCCCAGCATTGAGCCTGATCATGAGGGGATGCAAAGCCCAACCTCCCTTACTGACCAGCTGGGACAGAAGCAACTGGGGGCCACTTGTTTGGAGGTTCTGGCTTCCCAGGAGCTTCTGTAGCCAGCAGGATATGATCTAGGGGTGCCTCTCGGAGTGGCAGGTACTTGGACACTGATGGTCTAGGGCCCAGAGTCTGTCCAGGTCTGGGCTGTGGATTGTCTCTACCCAATGACTCAGGCAATCCAGCAAGCTTATGTGTGTTCTTGTGGAGATAGTTTGGGGAAAGATGTCTGGGATACATCGTGAAGGAAAGGAGGATCAAGCTCAACTCAGCCCCCTGAAGACCTGGAGGACTTTCCTGGGAGACCAGCTCTCTCTCCTACTCTGCTCTGTGCTCAGTCTGTGGTTCCTAGTTCCTATGCCTGATCCTCCAGAAGCCATTGCTCAGAGCTACTGACTAGGCTAAGCCAGGTGCATCAGCCTCATGCCCATTTGGTTGGCACCAGAGAAGAAACCTATGATATCACAAGCTGGGGTGTAGAATTTTTAATGCAGTGTACCATACTCATTAGCATGGAAGAACCAGACACCATTGGAGACCATTCAGGACTTTAAATCCAGACTTGAAGTGTACAGTGATTAAATAATAGTATATTAATTTTTGGTTCTCTCTGAAGAGATATTCTTTCTTTGATGATTCTTGTTATGGATTGAGAGTTTGTGTCCCTCCAAAATATATATTTTGAAGCTCTAATGCCAGTGGGGATAGGGCTTCTATACTTGGTCTTAGTAAGCCCACAAAGGTGAAGCCAGGCCTGATAGGGTTATGCTCTTGTAAAATGAGACAGGAAATAGCTCTCTAGGACTCAAGAAAGACCACATGAAGACAACACAAACAAGCAGACATCCTCACCTAGCAAGAGCCCTTACAGTGCCCAGATTAGCCAGCACCCAGACCTGCCTTCTAGCCTGCAGCATGTTGTCCAAGCTGCCCGTATGTAGTACTGTGCCCCATGTAGCCTGAACAAGCCAACATGTTGTTTCTGGAAATTGGGATGCTGTGATGAAAAGTACCTGAAAGTGTGAGCACAACTTTAGAGGGGGATGACAGCCATGGGAGGGTGCAGGAGGCACTGGGAAAAGCCAGACAGTCAGGTCCGAGGGCAGCACATGGCTGGTGGAGCAGTCCTGGCAAGGCCTGATAAGGAGAAGGTACTGTTGAGAAAGCTCTCTGTCTGAGGCCAAATGGCCATGTGGAGCAGAATCTCAGCAGAAAGGAGCTGTGGTGAATATCAATGGGAAGGAAAGAGTGTGGTACTCAGTGAGGAAAGGACCTTGCTGTGGAGTGGCCAACAGTTTGCTTCCTTGGTTCTCAAGTCTGTGGAAACTGGGGCTTGCAAGGGATGAAACGGGTTTGTTTGTTTGTTTTTTTTTTTTTTAGTACTGAGGATTAAATCCAGGGGTTCACATGTGCTAGCACTCTACCATTGAGCTATACCTCCAGCCCTTTTACAAATATTTTTAACATGGGGTCTTGAAGATCTGGAAAATTTTTGGCCTGATCATATTGCAGAAACTCAGAAAGGGTACAGACAGCCGAGTAAACTGTTGGTGTGAACTCCAAATCTAATCAGGAAAAGACATGGGGTGCAGCAGGCATAGCTACCCTGGACCAATGGGCATGGGGAAGGTGATGGAGCCTTCAGCCATTCCCACCCTGTGAGTCCTCAGGAAGGGATGGTGTGGCCCTGAGCTGGTGCAGAGATCGCAGGCTGGGGTGAGACTGCTTCTTCCCAGTTTTAGAGGGCTCTTGCCAGGTGAGCCACTGGCCAGTCTGCTCATCCAGCTTGCCTGAACCCCTAACGATGAGTCCCAGGGGATTCTTCCAGGCTCCCAGACCCCATGATGCTGCCCTGTAATTCTTGTACTTACTTGGACCCATCACCCCTTTCTTGCCTCTGCTTTCTCCCTTTTGGAATGGTAAAGTGTTCCATCCCACGTCTGTCTATCACAAGTGATAGAAGCGCATAAGTTATGTAGTTTCATAAACTCACTGCCAAAGAGGCATTTAATTGGGGAAGAATCACACCCAGGTGGTGTTTGGATGAGAATTTGGCTTCATACTTCAGAATTTGTGTGTGACAGAGTTGAGACTTTTGGCACTTTGGGGATGGATAGTTTTCCTGATAGGTGGTTCCATTTGATTATATGGAGAGATCACTCTTGATTATTTTATAAGCTAATTTATTTCCTACCTCTTATTTGTTTAAAAAAAACTGGTCAAGAAGAAGAAGTCTTGTTCTCTCCTTCTATCACAGTGCTTAGGTCTCCCTTTCTCTTCCATTGTTCCCCTTCCCATTTAAACATATTCTTCCCATTTCCCATTCTCTATTATACATTTCAGTCCTCATTTCTACTTTCTGTTTCTCATACCAGAGAAATGATGCAGTATGTAAAACATGTGTGTCTGATTTATTTCACTTAAGAGTATAATCTTAAGGTGCATCTGTTTAGCTATAAACGTCTGAAGGTCATCCTTCTTTATGGCAGAATAGCACTCCATTGTATTAAAAACCCCACATTCTCTTTATCCACGTGTCAGTTGATGAGCATTTGGGTTGTTTCCAAGATTTAGCTATTACAGACAGTGCCGCTATAAACATGAGTGTTCATATATCACTGGGATATGAGGCTTTTAATTCTTTTGGGACAGTACCAGGAAGGGGAAGAGCCAGCTCAAATGGAACCTCTACTTGTAGTTTTTGGGGGAACTTCCACACTGATTTCCACAGTGGTTGCACCAGTCTAAACCAAAAGTGGAGAAAGGTTCCTTTTTCCCCACTCATTAGCATTTGATATATATATATATAATTTTTGAGACAGGTTCTTGCTTTTGTAGTTCAGGCTGGCCCCAAACTCACTATGTAGCCTAGGCCAGCCCTGAACTCACAGCAATCCTTCTGCCTCTGTCTTTCAAGTGCTGGGATTATACGCATGAGCCACCATGCGCAGGACTGTGGTATGTGGTTACCAGGATTTGAACTTGGAACCTTGAGCTTGTCAGGCAGATGCCGGAACCACTGAGCTAAATCCCTGGCTCATGTTATTGATTTCTTGAAAGCAGTCATTATTTCTGGAATGAGATGGCATTGTTTTAATTTGCATTTCACAAATGATCAATGATGTTAAACATTTTTTTCATGTATTTATTTACTGTTTCTAATTCTTTGGCTGAGAAGTCTTTTCTTTTCAGATGCCCATTTTTATATTGAGTCTTTAAATTTAGGTGGGGATCTGATTTTATTGAGCTTTTAATATATTCCAGATAATAGTATTTTATCTGAATAGCTGGTAAATTCTCTTCTCACTCTGTGGCTTGTTCCTTTTTTTTTTCTTTTTTTTTTTTCAGACGGTCTCGCTTAGTAGTTCAGGCTGGCCCTGAGCTCAGCCTCGAACTCACAGCAATCCTCCTGCCTCTGCCTCCTGAGTGCTGGGATTACAGGCGTGAGCCACCACGCCCAGCACTGTGGAATGTGGTACTGATTGCCCAGCATTGTTTTATGTGATTACTGGGGATTGAACCTGGGTCCTTGCACTTGCAAGACAGGCGGCATAACCATTGAGCCATATCCCTGGCCCCTGTGGGTTGTTTCTTTACTGGTGATTTCTCTTGCTGTGCTAGAGCTTTTTAATAGGATGAGGTCCTAGTTCATACTTGGTAGTATTTTCCATGCGGTGTGGTTTTGTTCAGTAAGTGTTAGACTATTCCTATACCCTCAAGTGTTCTGCCTATTCTCTCTTCCGTAAGATTTAGTGTTTCTGTTGTAATATTTAAGTCTTTATCCATTTTGATTTTAGGTTAGTGCAGGGTGAGATATATGGGTCTGGTCTTGATATTCAGCGTGTGGAAAGCCAGTTTTTCCAGCACCATTTATTAAAGAGGCTATATTTCTTCCAGTGAAGATATTTGACTCCTTTATCAAGATTAAGTGGCTGAGTATTTTGGAATTGTTTCTGCATCTTCTAATCTGTTCCACTGATGCTCAGGTCTGTTCTTTTGGCAGTACCGTGCTGTTTTTTACTCACCATAGCTTAGTAGTATAATTTAAAGACAGGGATTATAATATCTACTGCCTTTTCCTTTGTTGCCCAGAATTGCCTTCACAATTATAGGTGTCTTCGGATTTCAAATGAACTTTAGAATTGTTTTTTCTAATTCTGTGAGATATACTATTGGGATTTTGATTGGAATTGCATTAAATCTGTATAACAAGTTTTGGAGTATGACCATTTTCACTGTATTGGTTTTTCCTACCCAAGGACAGGGATATCTTTCCATTTTCTGTTATCCTCTTTGATCTCCTTTCTCAGAGTACTGTAGTTTTGAATGTAGAGGTGTTTTGCTTTCTTAATTAAATCAATTCCTAGGTATTTTATTTTTTTGGGTGTTATTGTGAAAGAGATTGTTTCTCTAACTTGTCTCTACATGAGTTTGTTATTTGTTCGGCCACTTCATTATTGATATATACAAAATGCTATTGCTTTTTGTGTGCTGAGTTTGTATACTGAAACTTTACTGAAATTGTTCGTAATTCCATAAGTTCCAATAGTTTAAAAACTATATTTATTTATTTATGAAACAGATTCTCACTACGTATCCCAGGCTGCCCTCAAACTTATGGTGATCCTCTTGCCTCAACATCCCAAGTGCAAGGATTACAAGTGTATGTCACCATGTGTGGCTTAAATTCCAATACATTTTTTTAGGTTTTTTGAGACAGGGTCTCGCTTTGTGGTTCAGGCTGGCCCTGAGCTCAGCCTCCAACTCACGTCACAATCCTCCTGCCTCTGCCTCCCGAGTGCTGGGATTACAGGCGTGAGCCACCACGCCCGGCACTGTGGTATGTGGTACTGGTTGCTGCTGGGTGTGGGTCTCCACGCCCAGTATTGTTATGTTCTTACCGGGGATTGAACCCGGGCCCTTGCGCTTGCAAGACAGGCGCCGGAACCACTGAGCTAACTCCCCGGCCCCTCCAATACATTTTTAATTGGTTCTTTAGAACATATAAGATCATGTCACCTACAAACAGGAATAAGTTGACTTTTTCCTCCAGTTTGGTTGTTCTTTATTTTCCTCCTCTTCTCATCTAACTGTCCGAAGACTTCTGATACTGTAGTGAATAGGAGTGGTGGAAATGGACACTCTGCGGTTCCAGATCTTGGAGGGAAAATTTTCAGCTTCTCCATTAGCATGATGTTGGTTGTGGGTTTGTCATATCCATCCTGTTATGCTGAGGTGTCTCATCCGTACCAAGTTTGCTGAGGATTTTCTTATGAAGTAATGTTGGCTTTTATTAATATTTTTCTATTGAGATTACTATAGTTTTTGCTCTTCATTCTCTTGATGTGATGTATTTTGATTACTGATTTGCATATGTTGAACAATCCTTAAATCCCTGGGATAAATCCACTTGATCATAGTGTATAATCCTCTTAAACTATTTATTATTAGTACATATTTGTTGTACATATTTATCATATTCACCATGGAGAATTTGTACCTGTATATATCTAAATTCTTTTTTTCTCATTTCCCTCCCCTCTCTTCAATCTTTCTTTCCCTCCCAATTACAAAACCTTGTTTCCATTTTTTCTCTTCCACTTTCTTCCCCCCTCTATTTTTTCTTTCCCCTACATCCCTCCCCTTCCCATTTGAACATTCTTCCTACTTCCCAATACCTGTCCTTCATTTTGCTTCTTACACATCCTTTGGGTTTCTCATACAAAAGAAACAAGGCAACATTTAAACTTATGTGTGAGGTTTATTTCATTTAAAATTATGGTCTCAAGATGCATCCATTTTCCTACACAGGATTCAAGTTTATTTTTCTTTATGGCAGAGTACTGCTCCATTGCATATAAATACATTTTCTTTATCCATTCATGTCTTTATAGGCATATGGGCTGTTAGCCATTATATATTGTGCTGCCATAAACTTGGGTATGCATATATCACTGTGGTATGAGGCTTTTAACTCTTTCAGGAAGATGTCTAGAACAGAAATATCTGGGTCAAATGGAACCTCTAGGTTTAGTTTTTAAAAGAATCTCTATACTGATTTCCTGATAGTGGTTGTACCAATTTACCCTCCCACCAACAGTGCAGAAGGAGTCTTTTTCTCCCCCACAACCTGCCTGCATTTGTTATTGGTTGATTTCTTGATGATTGCCATTCTTTCTGGATTGAGGGTCTTGTGTTGTTTTAATTTGCATTACTTAAATGACTAGTAATGTTGAAACTTTATAAAAAATTTTTTAGTATATATTCTGCAGAGGCAAGTATTGTTGAGCATTTTTAAATATATTTATTTGGGGACTGGGGATTTATTTCAGTGATGCCATATCTGCTTTGTGAGCACAAGGTCCTGAATGTAATCCTCGATACTGGAAATTTGTTCTTCATCTAAGAAGTGTTTATTAATATCAGATGCCCATTTTTGGATGGGATCTTTAAATTTGGGGTCTCTGAGTTTTTTGTTTTATTTATACATTCTAAATGCTAGTCCTTTGTCTATAGAGCAGCTGGTAAAAATATTTTCCCATTCTGTGGGTTGTCTTTTCACTCTGTAGGTGGCTTCTTTTGCTGTACAGAAGCTTGTTAAATTTGATGCAATCCTAGGTGTTGATTCTTCATAATATTTCCATTGCAGTCAGGGTTTTGCTCATAAAGTTTTTGCCTCGACCTTTGTCTTCATGCATTTTACTTATTCTGTCTTCCAGCAGATTAAGTGTTTCTGTTTTACTATTTAGATCTTTGACCCATTTCAATTTTACTGTAGTGCATGGTGAGAGATATGGGTCTAGGTACAATTTATGACATATGGAAAGTTAGTTTTCCTAGTACTAGTTTTCCCTTATTAAAGAAGCTAACCTTTTTCCAGTGCAGGTCTTTGACTTCTTTGTAAAAGATAAGCAACGTGCCTGGAATTGTTTCTGTATCTTCTATTTGGTTCCCTTGACCCTCAGGTCTGTCCCCCGCCCCCACCAGTACTATGTTGTTTTTATCATGGTAGCTTTGCAGAACTACTTCAGAGCAGGGATTCTGATCCTCCTTGCCTTGCCTTTGTTGCCTATAATTGCTTTTGCTATTCTGGGTCTTTTTTGCTTCCATATACATTTTAAAATTGTTTTCTCTAGTTCTGTGAGGTATGCTATTTATATTTTGATTGATATTGCATATATCTGTATATTTTGGAACTAAGACCATTTTTCACTATATTGGCTCTGTGTATTGAAGAACAAGGATATCTTTCCATTTTCTGATATTCTCCTAAATCTCCTTTTTCTGAGTACTGTAGTTTTCAATGTATAGGTCTTTCACTTCTTTAGTTATTTTGATTCCTAAGCATTTCATTTCCCTTGATGCTATTATGAAAAGTGTTGTTTAGCTAATTTCTCTCTCAGTGAGTTTGTTATTCGTGTACAGGAATTTAGTTGATTTTTGAGGGTTGACCTTGTATTTTGCTACAGTGCTGAACTTGGTTATTAATTCTAGGAACTTCTGTTGGATTGTATGGAATCTTCTATGCAGAGTATCATGTCATCAGCAAATAATGATAATTTAACTTCTTCCTTTTCTAGTCCTCTTTTTTCTTTCTTTTGTCCAATTACTCTGACTAATGTTTAGAAAATTATACTGAACAGGAGTGATGATAGTGGATTTTCTTTGTTTTGTTCTTGATGTAGGCTGAACATTTTCAATTTTTGACCATTTAGTATGATATGGGCCTTTGATTTGTCAAAAATGGTTTTTATCTTATTGAAATAAAGATTCTATTCAATTTCTATGTGTTTTTTAAAAAATCAAGAGTGGGTGTTGGAATTTGTGCTTTTTCTGCATGTGTCTATGAGATGATCATGTGTTTTTTGTCCTTGGTTCTGTAATGCGGTATATTACAATTATTAATTTGCATACGTTGAACCATCCTTGTATCCTGGAGATGAATCCTACTTGGCCATGATATATATTCATCTAGATGATTTGCTACTTCTGTTTGCCAGTATCTTATTGAGGATTTTTGCATCTATGCTCATTAAAGAGGTTGACCTAAGTTCTATTACTTGGATGGATACTTCTCTGGTTTTGGTATCAGGGTAATGCTTAGTCAGAAATGACTTTAGGATATTGCTTCCTTTTTTAAAAAGTAGTGGCATTAGATCTTCTCTAAAGATCTATAGAATTCAGCACTTAATTCTTTAGTACCTGGGCTTTTATTGGTTGATAGTTTTTTAAAATTTCTTCTTCAAAATCGTTGACTGATCCTGAGGTATTTATAATATTTATATCTTCTTGATTCCGCTTTGGTAAGTCATGTATCTAGGAATCTGTCCATTTTTAAAGTTTTCCATCTTATTAGAGTACAGATTCTCAAAGCAGATGTTGATGATCTGGATTTTTTCAGTATCCATTGTGATTTTGCCATTTTCAGTCCTCATTGCATGGATTTGGGTCATTTCTTTCCATTTTCCCTATAAGATTGGCTGGAGGTTTGTGTTATTTTATTTAATCTTTCAAATAGCCAACTGTTTGATTCATTAATACTTTGTGTTGTTTTCTTAATCTCAATTGCATTAATTTCTGGTCTTATCTTTATAATTTCCTCTGCTGTCCATGCTGTGAGTTAAGCTTGTTCTTATTTTCTGGAACCTTGAGATTCAACATTAGGTTATTTGAGCTCATTCTGTTTATCTGTTGTGGAAATTTACCACTATTAAATTCCTTCATAGGATTGCTTTTATTGCACCCCATAACTTCCAGTATATCATAGTGGCATTATTGTTTAATTGTAGAGTCTAATTTCTTGTTTAAATTCATCTGTGATTGTTCAGGAAGGTATTATTGAATTTACATGTGTTTATGTAGGTTTTGCATTTTCTTTTACCATTGATTTTGAATTTCACTGCACTATGATCTGATAATATGCATGGGAAAATTTTAATTCTCTTGCATTTACCTATGTATGTTCTATAAGTTAGTATGTGGCTCATTTTGGAGAAAGTCCCATGTACAGCAGCTAAGACTTTCATGGTCCTTGATGTTTTTGTTGTTGTTGTTGTTTTTAAGGTTTTTCGAGACAGGGTCTCCCTTTGTGGTTCAGGCTGGCCCTGAGCTCAGCCTCCAACTCACATCACAGCAATCCTCCTGCCTCTGCCTCCCGAGTGCTGGGATTACAGGTGTGAGCCACCACGCCCGGCATTGTGGTATGTGGTACTGATTGCTGCTGGGGTGAGTCTCCACGCCCAGTATTGTTATGTGGTTACCGGGGATCAAACCCGGGTCCTTGTGCTTGCAAGACAGGCACCAGCACCACTGAGCTATATCCCCGGCCTGGTCCTTGCTGTTTTTAAGAGGTTTTTAATTTGATGATGAGCGATCACAAATCTGTCTTCAAGAACTGGTATTCCTTCTTTACATTGTTAACTCTGCTGCATATACTTCCAGTAGAATTTTTTTTTTTTAGGTTTTTTCAGACGGGGTCTCGCTTTGTAGTTCAGGCTGGCCCTGAGCTCAGCCTCCAACTCACATCACAGCAATCCTCCTGCCTTTGCCTCCCGAGTGCTGGGATTACAGGCATGAGCCACCACGCCCGGCACTGTGGTATGTGGTACTGGTTGCTACTGGGCGTGAGTCTCCACACCCAGTATAGGTATGTGGTTACCGGGGATCGAACCCGGGTCCTTGCGCTTGCAAGACAGGCGCCGGAACCACTGAGCTAAATCCCCGGCCCTCCAGTAGAATTTTTAAATGGTTGGATTTCTATTTGAGTCTGTTTTATGCAACCCATTTCTTCTCTATGGTGAGCATTCATGGTTTCAATGTCTTTCCTAGACTCCTCTATTTTTTAAAAAATCTATATCCTAAATTCATTTCATAAAATTAGTCTTGGAGATTTTTTATTTCTTCCCCTCAGTGTCCCCTTGATTTGCCCTGGTTAATTAGGGATTATGAATTGCATCTTGCTTCTGTAATTTTTCATTTACTTTGTTGTTGTGGTTTTTTTTGTTGTTGTTTTTTTTGTTTTTGTATGTAAGCTTATCAATTGCTTATGCCAGGTAGCTTTATCGATAGTAGTAAGACCTCTTTAGGAAATAACTACTCTTCAGAAATTTCTTCTAGGTGTAGCTGGCTTTTGGCTTTTGAATCATTCCAGTTTAATATCAATGAAAGGTTGCTACTTGTTTGACCTAGCACTCATTTCTTTGATATTGGATTATAATGTTGGTTATGACTCTCAGATAATATAGATATTGGTGTATAAGGATCAGCTGATCACAAAAAGTATGTCACTTTGGCTAACGTAGCACAATCAGTAACAAATTAGCATCAAACACAGACTTGAAAATGACAAACTGATAAGTACTAATTGGTCAACTTTAACTGTGGGCACAAGGATTATAGGTATGTATCAATATCTAGGACAAATCAGAAAATTGCCGGTAACAAATTCCCACTCAATAGAGTGATGTTTTCCTGAGGGGAGAAATTTAAAAAGTATAAGAGGGGAAAATAGAAAAATACAAGAGAAAAAGATTAGAAGGCTAAAGGACAAAAGATTACCCAAGCCTTAGGCAACTGGTGAAGACAAGAGGGAAAGAAAAAAGGAAAAACAAAATGAAGAACAAAACAAACAAGCTCCTAGGAATAATGTTCACATTCTTAAAGAAACGAAAACAATCAAGGGGAAAAAAAAGAAGAACAACACCAAAAAACAAACGCAAAAAAACAAATTTTTCTCTATGATTTTAAGTCTGTAGTTTTTTTTTTTTTTTTTTT
>PVIR01031466.1:0-19424 GCA_004026965.1 Petromus typicus
GAGTTACACAGACCTTTTCTTAATAATAGCTTAGTGGTCCTGAATTTCTTTAATTTACTCTTACTTCAGAAGGTCTTTATTTTTCTTCAGTTATCCTTGCAGGATATAGAAATCTATGGTAGATATTTTCTTTTAGGGCTTGGAATGTAGCATTCCGTGATTGTCTGTCCTTTAGAGCTTCTATTGAGAAATCTGATATAACTTTGTTGGGTTTGCTTTTATAAACAGTTCGGTGCATCTTCATTATAACTTTAACCATTCTTTTTCTTTTGTTCAGAAGTTTTGGCAATTTAACTCTGGTATATTGTGAATAGGTGCTTTTCTGATTGTTATCTGTTCTTCTACATGCCTGCAATATTTAGATATTTGTCCTATTCCTAAGTTAGGAGAAATTTTCTGCTGTTTTGAAGTAAATGACAATAGCCCTTATTTCTTTACCCTCCTCAAAGCACATAGCTCTTAAATCTTGTCTTTTAATGATATTACAGACCTCTTAAATACTCTATCTATGGATTCTTATACTTCCTTATTACTGTCTAAATGTTTTAAATCATCCACTTTGACTTCAAAGGCTCATATTTGACTAATTAAGGTTTCTATTACCAGAGATTCGTTTGTTTCTTTTCCAGGGTCTCTATCTCTGTACTTCCTTAATTAATCCAGCTGCTTATTTAGATATTCTTGGAGTTTACTCATCATCTTAACAGTCAATTTTTTAAATTCTTTGACATTTTATCCACTTCAATACCTGTGGCATCAGTTTTGGGGGAGCTGTAAGTTTTGGAGGCATCTCATGGCCTTTTTTTTTCCATCCTATGTTTTCATGTCCAGATTTTCAGATCAAATGCAATGTATATTTGTATCACTATTTTGTTGTTTTTTTTTTTTAGTGAGTGGTTTTCTCTTTTGATGTACATGTGGGTTTGATTTAATATAAAAGTGTACCATTTAAAATGCTAGGCTTGGGGCCGGGGGATTAGCTCAGTAGTTCCAGCGCCTGTCTTACAAGTGCAAGGACCTGGGTTCAATCCCCAGTAACCACATATAATACTAGATGTGGAGACTCACGCCCAGAAGCAACCAGTACCACATACCACAGTGCTGGGTGGCTCACCCCTGTCATCCCAGCCCTCGGGAGGCAGAAGCAGGAGGATTGTTGTTATGATAGTTTGAGGCTGAGCTCAGGGCCAGCCTGAACTACAAAGCGAGACCCTGTCTCAAAAAATCCTATTAAAAAAAAAAATGCTAGGCTCTCAAAAACAGGAAAATAATAAGACAAGGATTAACCAATACATAGCAGTTCTAACCATCAATATAAATGGTTCACCAATCAAAATGTACAGACTAGCTGAATGGATAAAAAAAATTTAGATATAATATATTGCATATAAGAAACATTTAATTCAAAAAGACGGAATGCCAAAGGACGGAAAACAATACTCTATGCATCAGAAACTCAGAAAAGAACAGGGTACCTGCTCTGTTTGCAGACAATGTGGATTTCAGGCCAAGCCTGATCAAAAGACACAAAGCACTCTACATTTTTGTTAAGGGAACGCTCCAAGAAGAAGAAAAAACAATTATAAATATATACACGCCAGGGGCTGGGGATTTAGCTTAGTGGTTCCAATGCCTGCCTTGCAAGTGCAAGGGCCTGGGTTTGATCCCCAGTAACCATATAAAACAATGCCAGGTGTGGGAACTCACGCCCACCAACAATCAGAACCACATTACACAGTAACAGGCGTGGTGGCTCACATCTGTAATCCCAGCACTTGGGAGGCTGTGAGTTTAAGACTGAGCTGAGGGCCAGCCTGAGCTACAAAAATGTGAGACCCTGTCTCAAAAAAAAATATATATATATGTATATATACATATATATACATATATATGTATATATACATATGTATATATATATATATTCCAAATATTGGTACACCCAGCTATATTAAACAAATATTAATGAACTTGAGAAATCTAATAAGCACAAACATAATTGTAGTGTGAGACCTTATTACCCCATTGTCACAAATAAACAAAAAACAACAATGAAATATTAGAATTGAACCAAACTTGTGAACAAATGGATTTAGTAGAGATGTCTGGAGAATGTTCCATCCTAAAACATTAGAATATATATTCTTCTCAGTTCCATATTGGATCTTCTCCAAATCTGACCATGTATTAGCCAATAGAACATGATTAAGTAAATGAAAAAGGATTTAAATTATCCTATGCATATTATCTGACTATAATAGAATGAAACTGGAAGTCAAAGGCAAAAGAAACTGAGGCCCAAAATTTCATAAACACATGGAAATTAAATAACACCCTCCTGAAAAACCAGTGGATCACACATGAAATAAAAAGAAATTCAACAATTTCTACAAGTAAATGATAAGGCTGACACAACATGCCACAACCAATGAGATGTAATGAAAGCAGTCCTAAGAGGGATATTTATAATGGTGATCTCTTACATCAAGAAAATGGAATGAGCTCAAATAAACAACCTAACTAGAAAAAGAAGAATTAGTCAAGCCAAAAGCTTATGTGCAGGAGGCAATTATAAGGATAAGACCAGAAATTAATGCAACTATGGCTAAGAAACAATACAAAGAATCAATGAATCAGAGTTGGTTCTTTGAAAGATTAAAGAAATTTATAAGCTTAGCCAACTTTATTTAAAAAATGGAAAGAAAAGACTTAAATTCATGCATTAGGAATGAAAAAGGTGAAATCACAATGAATCCTATGGAAATTCAGAGAATCATAATACTTTTTTTTTTTAAGGTTTTTTTTTTTTTTTTTTTTTTTGAGACAGGGTCTCGCTTTATGGTTCAGGCTGGCCCTGAGCTCAGCCTTAAACTCACATCAAAGCAGTCCTCCTGCCTCTGCCTCCCGAGTGCTGGGATTACAGGCGTGAGCCACCACACCCAGCACTGTGATATGTGGTACTAATTGCTGCTGGGGTGAGTCTCCATGCCCAGGATTGTTATGTGGATCAAACCTGGGCCCTTGCACTTGCAAAACAGGCACCAGAACCACTGAGCTATATGCCCGGCCCCGAGAATCATAATACTTTTAAGAACCTTTAATAAAGTGGAAAACACAGATGTCACAGATTCCTAGATATATAAGAATTACCAAAGCTGAATGAAGAGGATGTAAATATTCTCTCTAATGCAATATCATCAGTGAAATTGGAAATGTAATTAAAAATTTACCAACAAGAAGAGCCTAGGTCCTAGTGGCTTTATAGCTGAATTTTAGAGAAATGTAAAGACCTAATATCAGTTCTTTTCAAACTCTTGAATGAAACAGAAATGGAAAGAATACTGCCCAAATCATTCATGGAAGGAAGTATTACCCTGATACCAAAACCAGAGAAAGACTCAACCAAAAAAGAAAATGACATGCTAATCTCTCTAGTGAACATACATGCAAAAATCATCAGTGAGATACTGGCAAACAGAATGCAGCAAATCATCAAGATGAGCAGGTAGCATTCAACCCAGGGACACAGGGATGGTTCAACATATAAAAATCAGTAAATTTAATATACCATATCAACAGGCCAAAGACAAAAATCACATCATACACACAGAAATAAGCATTTTACAAAGTCCAGCATCCATTCATGATTTTAAAGAAAACTACAGAAAACTGGAATAGAAGGTCTTTACCTGAATCTGATAAAAGTGATCTATGACAAACTAACAGCCAACATAATGTTAAATGGTCAAAAACTAAAAGCTTTCAGTCTAAAACTGGGAACAAGCAAGGATGTCCACTGTTATCATGCCAATTCAATGCAGTTCTAGAAACACAAGCCAGAAAAATTAGACAAGCAAAAGAAATAAAAAGAATAAAGATAGGAAAAGAAGGTGTTAAATTATCATTATTTGCAGATGACATAATTCTTTCTATAAAAGATCCCAAAAATTCTACCAAAAGACTTGTACAATTAACCAAATTCAGTAGCATAGCTGGATATAAGTCAACACTCAAAAATCAATAGCACTCTTGGGTTGAGGATTTAGCTCAGTGGTTTCAGCGTCTGCCTGAGAAGCATAAAGTTCCTAGTTCACACTCCACTACCAAAATAAATAAATAAATAAATAAATAAATAAATAAAATCAATAGCATTCCTATAAATAAATGACAGACTCCCTGAGAATATAATCAAGGAAATCATTTTTCACAACAGCATCAAAAAAAATCGAAAAAATTAGGAATCAATCCAACAAAAGAAATAAGGAATCTTTACATTGAAAACTACAGTACTTTGAAAAAGGAGATCTAAGGGAATATCAGAAAATGGAAAGACATTCCCTGCTCTTGGATAGGAAGAACAAATACAGTGAAAATGGCCATATTTCCAAAATTGTTACATAGATTCAATGCCATCTCAATCAAAATACAATTAGTATACCTCACAAAACAAGAGAAGACATTCCTAAAAATCAAGTTGGAATGAGAAAAGACTTATAATATCAAAAATCAATTTTGGGCAACAAAGGGAGCGGTATCACAATCCTTAACTTGTAGTTACACTACAGAGCTATTATGATAAAAACAGCATAGTACCGGTAAAAACCTGAAAATAGACTTGCAGATCCATGGAACAGACTAGAAAATGCAGAAACAACCCCAAACACATTTAGCAGCCTTTTATTTGAGAAAGAAGCCAAATATGTTCACTGGAAGAATGATAGCCTCTTTAGTAAGTGGTACTGAAAAAACTGCCTTTCTTCATGCTGAAGACTAGAACTAGACCTATGTCTCTCAGCACACACTATGCTAAAGTCAAAATGAATCAAAGATCTAAATATTAAAATAAGAGCACTAAATCTGCTGAAAGACAGAATACATAGAACTCTTGAGGAAATAGTTATAATTCATGAACGAAATCCAGGGTGCATGGGACATAATACAAAGAATCAACAACTGGGATCTCATTCTATTAAAAAACTTTTTCACAGCAAAAGAAATCACCAATAAAGTGAAAAGACAATCAACAGAGTGGAAAAATTATAGTCAATTGTCCCTCAGACAAAGAACTAAAATCTACATCATATGAAGAATTGAAAAAAATCAGACCCCCCCCCCAAAATGTAAAGACTCAATCCTAAATGGGCATCTGAAATGAATAGACACTTCTAAGTTGAAGAAGTACAAATGACAAATAAATATATGGAAAAATATTTAGCATCACAACTCATTCAATAGATGCAAATTAAACAACCCTGAGATTCCATCTCACTCCAGGAAGAATGCCTAATATCAAGAAATCAACAAAAAGAGCCAGTGGGGCTATTGGGGAGGAATGAACGCTTCTCAACTGTTGATGAAAGTGGAGACAGATACAACTACTGTGGCAAAGTAGTTGGCCTCAAAGTAGTTGGCTCTCAAAAGACCAAGATTACAGGTCTTATTTGACCCAGCTGTTTCTTTCTTGAATATCTTCTCAAAAGAATTAAAAACATCATACTGCAACAATATATGTGCACCCATGTTTATAGTGACAGAGTCTGTAATAGCTAAATCTTGGAAACAACCCAAATAGCCATCAACCAATGAATGGATAAAAGAAATATTAAGGTTTTTAATATACCATGGAGTAGTACTCAGCCATAAAGAAGGATAAACTTGAGACATTTGTAGCTAGATAGATCCACCATGAGACTATACTCTTAAGTGAAATAAATCATACTCACATGTGGAAATATTGCTCTGTATTTCTGGTGTGAATGTAAAAAGGACCAAAATGTATAACAGATAATGTGAACTAGGAGGAAATTATTCAAAAGGAAAGGTAGACTAGATAAGACCATGGCTCTGAGTACCAAGTATTTTACATGCCTAATGTCATTTCTGGGGCATAAAATAAGTCAGTACTCAAAAACAGTTTGCCAAAGAGCAGTATTCAGAACAACTTATCTTTGAACACTGGGATTTGCAACTTGAAAACTTTAGAAAACTATCCATTGTTGTTTAAAGGCATAAGCTAAGAAACAGATTAGGAGCGTCTTGGTTAAAGGTCTTGCCAACCTAATGAGTGGGTTTAGGTGGTTGTTTTCCTGTGCAGCTCCCAAGTATAACATCCTATCCACTCAAACCTTAGGGGATGTGGAGAATGATATCATAGTGAGCCAATGCTCAGTATTCAGATAATAGATCAAAGTTTACAATAAGCTCATAAACATCTGGAATCCATCAGACTGGTCCAACTTGCCTGCAAGACAGGCTCTCACGTTTTCCAGTGTCTCTCTGCCTTACTCAGGATGTATATATAAGAATATCTTTTCTTGGGCTGGGGATTTAGCTCAGTGGTTCCGGTGCCTGTCTTGCAAGTGCAAGGGCCCAGGTTTGATCCCCCGGTAGCCACATACCATACTGGGTGTGGAGACTCACCCCAGCAGCAACCAGTACCACATACCACAGTGCCAGATGTGGTGGCTCACGCCTGTAATCCCAGCACTAGGGAGGCAGAGGCAGGAGGATTGCTGTGATGTGAGTTTGAGGCTGAGCTCAGGGCCAGCCTGAACCACAAAAGTGAGACCCTGTCTCAAAAACCCTAAAAAAAAAAAAAAAAGAATATCTTTTCCTGGAATGTCTCTACTTTCATGTCCTAGTGAAAAGGCATTTGATTAGAATGTGTGATGAGAAAGCATAACTTTATATACTATTATTAGATGATTATTTTTATAGGCTTCGAGTAGTAAATAAGGTCTGTTGGGTAATTTGTTTTAAATGTAATTTTAACATAGATTTCTCTCTATAAATATGTTTTCACTCATTCACTTACACACATACATGCACACACGCACACACAGACACACACACACACACACACACACACACACACACACATATCTGTACCCAAACATATTTGGAGACTGGCATGTAACTCGGTGGTAGACAATGTGCTTGTAACTACTTAGTAGGCAGAATTGTAAATACTAGTATTTTTATTTCAGAAGAAAGCGTAAAATATATTCCAGAAGATTCAAAGAGCTATGAATCTTTGCCAGTGTGCTGGATTTATTTATTTATTTATTTTCCCTCTCTTGGATGTTTATAGACTGCTCATACCAAGTTTTATGTAGGTTTGGATTTCTATACAAAGCATGTGTCCAGAACTCCTTCTGGGCTCTGCTTTCTGACAGAGGAGTTACCTTTTCATGGAGGATGAACATATATTTACCCTACTTTGGCTCACTTTATGTAAACATGTAAAACAATGATGGTATGGAGAGAATCAACAAAATCCAGTGCCGAGGCCTAATACTGGGACAAGAGACTCATCTGTGGTGCTACCAGTGTTCCCAGAGTAAGCAACTCTGATTTTATCACTGGACAGGAAGATAAGGGTAGACACAACATTTTAAAGGCTGAGTCTTAAATTTTGACAGCTTGGATTTGGTAATGCTGTGTGTGTGTGTGTGTGTGTGTGTGTGTGCAGCATACAATCTTAGATTTTTTTTTTCTTAGCCCCTAAAAAAAACTGAATGTGAGATTTTACCAGAGCATAAGAGAATTACAAAATATAAAAATTCAGTTATGAAGCCCAATCATATTTAGTTAATAAACAAAGAAATGTCTTACAAAAAGGCAAAAGTAATCAAACTCTGGTTTTGTTTCTCTTTACTGGGTCAGATGATTAATTTACTGAAGTGAATGACTCCCTACCTGAATTGAATGAATTGTGGTTGTGGTTAACAATTTACTCAACAAAAATATTAAAGATGTTTGAAAACAAATAATCCAATTTCATTTGATTTCCAGAATGTTTAGGTTCAAAATTCATTTTTTAAATTTAGATATAAAACATATCATAAACTATATGACCAATCTGTTAGAGGCATGTCCTGGCCATTTCATCACCAGTTATCAGTTATCTAATTATGTGATAAGCACTGTTCTAGGCAATGGATGTATAAAAATAAATGATGTGGCCTTTACCAACACGTTACATAGTACTGTAATATTCCATAATAGCTCCCATAGGTAGAAGTCTCAACTGACTAGTACTCCAGGAAAACAGAGCGCCAATAATGCCTCCACGGACAAGAAGTCCTTTGAACTGAATCTTCAAGAATGTGCAAGCATGTTTCTGACACAGAAAGTATGAGTCATTCTAGGCAAGGCGAACTGTCTATGCCAAGATGGACTTCCAGTATTGGCAGAGCTTTTAGAAAATGGTGAAGCTTGCTGGACTGTGTTTTGCTTGAAGATGAGTAGACACTAGATGATAAGATATGCTGGGCAAATGCTCCCACTGTTTATTATTCTTGAGCCTTTATTTATTTTTTAAAAATAAAATTAGACAATAGTTTCTAAGGTTCAAAATTTTATGATTCTCTGAAATTTGAAGGTGTGTTCTTAGTTGGAAGAAAAGAATTCTGGGGTGAAAAGGGGGTGGAATTATTTCCATGGAAATGAAGATTTTCTGCTTCCTCATACAGCTAGATATACAGTAAATACAGATAAAAATGTTCTCTTTACGTAGTCTTAGATCCCTCCACAACATGTGGCTGTAGCATGATTTGGAAGGAAGATAACAATTTTTCTCCAATAGCAGCTATGTTCCTTTTATTCTTTTATGAGACTTCCTCCAGCATGGAAAGTTTTTATTTTGGTCTCAGTCTGGTCTAGTCTAAAAACCAGTCTAGTCTATCTACTTCTAAGAACAAAAAGAATTCCTACATGTTTCATTTAACTATAGAAAATGAATTTATCCAGAAAACCAAAGGCCTTCATACTGGTTAGACCTGCACAATAACATAAAGTTTTGAGGATGTCAGAAGACACCAGACCTCCAGTTCATTAGGATGAGACAGATAACCTATAAAAATGATATGCTACTAAGGAATACAAGAGAAATAAGGAGAAAACAATGATTTTTTTTACATAGTACATAATTTCAACTGAAAACACAAAAGTTGAAAGACGTAAGATGGGCTAGTAAAGAACAGAAAAAAAATTCAGAAGGTATTTTTCCAATGCATCATGTTGTGAATTGCCGAATCCTCATATTCATAAAGAATAATTAACTTCTTGATTATTTAAGCAGTTGTACTTTGATTCATAAACACAGAGATTTTAGCTCATAGACAAAACTTTGGGAAAAGAAAATTATTTTTCCAAACAATATTTCATTAGAATTCAGCCTTACAAAGTAAAGAAAATCCCCCATCATCTGATTTTTAAAAACTAGATTTAAGTAATTTCTTTTCTTTTAGTCTCTGAAGTCCTAAAAAGTACCTGAGACACTTCAGTTTTCTATTTATGTTTCTTCAGTGCTGGGGATGGAACTTGGAGCAGTGCACACACAAGCCAAGTGCTCTCCTGTTAAGCCACACCCACCCCCACATTTTCTCTGTATTTATATTTATAATTAAATATATTAATATATTAATATATATTAAATATATTAATTATAATTATATTTATAATTATAATGCGTAGACATAAGCAACTTTATCTTAAACACCCTTTCACGGTATCTTAAACAGCAGGTTCTTAGATATGTGCATCTCCCCATTCTTGTGCCCAGCCTTAGCAACAGCCCACCTCTGTCCTTTCTTCACTTTTTCAAAACTTAGCCACCATTTAGGACCCACTGCATACAGCTGCTCTCTGCTCTGAAATTCTTCATTCTCTATCACCCATTACTTAATTGGTAATTAATCGAATGCTCCGTCTTTGTACAATTATCCTGAACTCTTGTACCATTAATTGTGACCTTGTTCAGATATTTATACTTGTTCTTCAACAAGGCCACTGATCTGTATGGACAGAGACCTTCTCTTGTTGTGCAGAGTCTTGTTTGGCAAGTATTTGTTGATCTGAGTAATTGGCTAACTCAACAAACATTTACCAGGCAGCTACCATTGAAATGAACTAACATAGACCCTTTTTGTCTTTTTCCAATTTTGATCATAAAAACTGCCAGCAAACCTGAAATAACTGAGTTTTAAAATCTTCAAACTTTATAGATGAGTCAGTTATTTTTATGTGAACAATTTGAAAAAATATTTGGCAAAAATAAGAAGGAAAAGGAGAAAGACAATCAGAGAGGAGGAGGAGAAAGTAAAAAAGGAAAAGAACAAATTGAAATGTCTGCAAGACTTTAAAAATCATATATATATATTTAAATTTATTTAATGACATTACTGTTTATGTCATAGGTTTGTGCCTAATAATGTGATGATGAAAGAGATAGAGATTGGTACTCTGAACTCAGGATTCAGGGGCTTCACTTAGCTGTCTTGGACCATACATGGACCTCTGTGTGAGAAAGTCCAAGGTTCTATGTGATGTCAGTGTTCAGTATCAACTGTAACATTATGGCCTTATCAATAACCCGCGGGAAAAGACAGGACATGGGAATGTAGGCAGAGAACCTGATTTTTTTAAGCTAGTTGCATTGCTGAGAAGTTACTTCGCTTGATGTTTACTCAAAAATTGAGGAGTCTGTCCTGATCATTATAGTAAAGTGCTCTTCCCCAGATAAGTATAGCTGAATGTGCCATTAGGAGGCAGAGCCCATTTGGCATGAGTCACTAGAGCCAAGCCATAGGACAGCGTGGCTCTTGCTGGTGCTTCCTCCCTGTGCTCTGCTTCCTGGTTGCCAGGAAGTGCACAGCTTTGCTTTACCACATCCCTCCACCATGAGGTTTTGTCTTTGAAGCCAGATTACCATGGATTAAAACATGAGTCAAATTAAATCCGTTTTTTCTGAAGTTGTGTGTGTCTTGTATTTGGTCCCAGTGATGGGAAAACTGACTAATAATGTGTTCAGGCACGAGTTAGCATTTATACATACACTGGCTCAGCAGCTGTAACACTCCAGTAGCAATAAACATTCAGTCCCTGGATTTTGATCTTTTAATATCATTCTCCAATAAAAGAAAGCAAGATTCCTTGTGTAAATGATTGATTCTTGACTGGAAGAAGAAAATGCAAGGCAAGATGAAAAACATCAGTTTCTAGAAAGTAAGAAAGAGCTGGCTAATAAAAGGGAGGAACACGAGGAGAAGCTGTAAGAAAGGGACACAGACACCAATGTAAGTAATGAAAAAAAGAATAAAATGAGTGTTTGTAAGTGTGTATTGCTATAAATAAACAATGGAAGAAATGAATAAGTGAAAAAGGTAAGGGTATATCTTCCTTACAAAAGAATGTTCAATAATCCATGGAGATTCTTCCACCTCCAGAAGAAAACATTAATTCATTATTTTATTCTTGAATGTAGGATAGACTTAGCAACTCACTCCAAAAAATGGAGAATGGGATGAAAGAGAAAATAATAATATTACAGAAAAGAACTCACTAATTATAAATCCTGTTGCTATTCAATGCCTCCCAATTTGCTGTGAAGGGGGAGCCTTCTTTTCCATGCTATTCTTACAAAACAAACAACCCTAGCATAATCATGATGGAAAAAACATGAAACTAAGCTAAATTGTGGGAAATGAAAATATCTGACCTATACACCCTTCAAAATGTCACAGTCATGAATAATAAGAAAAAAAAAAGACAGAAAAAAGTTCTAGATGACAGGAGAAACACTACCACTAAATACAATGTGGATTACTAAATTAAATACCAAAATAGAAAAAGAAAATATTTTGTTTACAAAAAGTCAAATCTCAAGAGAGCAGTAGTTTAGTTAGCATTATTTCTTTGTTTTGTCAAATGTACCATGGTTATATAAGATGCTAACATTAGAAGTGAGTAGCCAAAGAGTAAGGTTGCTGTATCTTTGCAACTTTTTGTGCACCAAAAAACATTCCAAAGTAAAAATTTCATGTGCATTTTTTTTCTCTTCGGGCACTTAAAAAGCATTCAGTTCTTATATCACTCTGATGAACCTTGGTAACATAATATTAAGTTTGAAGAGCCAGTTATAAAAAGTCTTATACTTCCTAACTGTGAATCATTCAGATTCAGCAAAGCCACAGAGACAGGAAAGAGAGCAGTGGACACCTAGGGCTGAGGAAGCAGCGGCAGGACAGTAACTGCTAATGGAGACAGGATTTTTGGAGAGTGGTGAGTCTTATAAAATTGATTATTATATTGGTTAGCCAAATCTCTTAATATGCTAAAAGTAAATCAACACTCAAAACAGATGGATTTGTGATGTGTAAATTATATACTTGTATAAAGCTCTTGTTTATTTATTTCGGTACCAGGGAGCAACCTCAGGACCTTGCTTGCCTGGCAGGCATGGTGTCACGGAGATGCACCCCAGCCTTAAAGCTGTAATTTAAAAATAGTTTTCCAGGGCAAGCTTTATCTCTGAGAGGATGTTGGGGTTCACGCATCACCACTAGACCCAATTTTTCTCAGTTTCTTTGTTCCACTTCCCTTTCTCTTGGTGATTGTCTCAGCTCTATAGGGACCCTCAACTAGTCCAAGGGTATTCATTTACCTTCCAGCCCTCCAGCAACATTGCGACAGACTTATAAAACTACTGTGTTGGTTCTGCTTGCATGATGAGAAAGTTCCTACAGCATATACTTCCCATGTTTGTGTGCTCCGCCAGTGGTAGGAAAAGTGAATGGTTTGGGTGATGTGATCATTATTCAGAACAAACAGACAAAGATTGTTATGATACCAAGAAAAAGGTGAGTGAATGTTGAGTAGCAAAATATCACATGTAGAATAACTTACTTGCACACTATGTAGACCTTGAAAAAAATTTTTTTAGCTTCATTAAATTCCTGGTTTTCCTTTAAAAATATCTATGCTGTATTCTCTAAACTTTTTCTTTGTATTCATTGTGAAAAAACAAACAAAACAAGAGAAAAAAATGTTCAAGTTTTGAGATGCTCCCAAATACAGAATAACAAAGTATTGGTCCTTTTCCTTTGTAGGAATTTATTTAGTTTTTAACATTGTACTCAGATGAGGCAAAATTAAATACCACCAAAGAAAATACAGACTATTTCAGGACAGGTTAAAACTGTTCATGACCTTTGTATGCAAATGCAAAGTAAAATTAGTTAAAATTAAATAAAATTTAGCATTCAGTTACTTGGCTCTCTCAGCCACCCCACATATGCCCAGGCATTGCACATGATGGCAGCTAACTTGTTGCAGAGGTTAGTGACAGCTTCTGTGCACTTTAAATGACAGAGAAGAAAGGTAAGAGATCACATAGGGAAAACGCGAAACATACAGAACGGGCCAGGCTTCATATATATCAATCAGTCCACTGTTAAAGTGGTCAATCCAATCGTGCAAGAGCAAGAACTCGCCCCACAGGGGAGCACTAGTGCCCAGGTGAGGCCTCGGCGCCTCTGACCCGAACATCACCCGTGAGAACGGATCCCCAGAACTGCTCCACAGAGAAATTAAGCTTCTAACCCGCAAAGTTTGAGGGGACACATGTAAACTGCAGCACAGACCACAGGTTCCTTCACAACCTCCTTTTGATCACTATTTGGCTTTGATCAGTGCAAGCAAAATCCTGTTTTGTACAGCTGGCTGGGGCCAAATCAGTTTTCTCCTGGTCGCAAAATCACAGTAGGCCTTTCCCTTTCCACGCCACAACTGGCAGCACAACTGTCATACTGAATCTTTTACAGAAGCTGGCAGAAAGGCAAAATTCAGTTCCGGAGCATACAGTCGGATGACCTTAGCTCTCTCTGCTCTTCTCGGTGGACGGAGGGCACCACGGACCTCTGTGCTGCTGTCTTGTCATTCTCCAGGACAGGACTCTGTGGCTGCTTTCCCACTGATTTAAAGATGAGTTCAGCAGAGGTAACCACGGGAATATGGCGCCCCTCACTCTGTACATGTGGGGTGGGTGAGGAACGCAGTCAGCTTCAGCGAGACTTGGAGCAAATGCCATCCGGGTCCTTTCTATGATCATGCCCTTGGCCTACACGTCCCCAAACAGGTCACATGCTCTTCTGCCTGCGTTCTTAAGGTTCCCTGGAATGAAGAGCTCTCCTGAGTCTGCATAGTGCCCGGCGCTATACGGAACTACATCAAACCTTTGTGGACACAAATTTGCCTTTTAGAGCTCTCAATGTCCTGCTTCATGTTGGCAACCACACATTACATTGGGTAGATGTTCTTCTTACAAATGGCAGTGAAGTGCTCCCTGAAAATCAATCACTTCTTTTAAAGTACAGAATATGGAAACTGATCAGATCTTCCTCCACTGAATAAATTAAAATCATTAGAGGTTTTTGTATAAAGCTTTCCTGGAGTGCAGGTGACATGAAATAGTGCCAGGTTTGAGTGCACAGTTGGTAAGTTTTGACATATAAGAAACACCACCAAGAAAATGGTGCATCTCTACTGAACGTTTCCTTTTGCTACTCTGTCACTTCTCCTTGTCTTTTCTCCTCACCATAACTCTTTCCCACTGTCCCCAGGTAATCACTGATCTGCTTTATTTCATTCTAAAATAGTCTATTTTCTATCATTTTGTATTAAAATAATTATATATTTTTTCAGATATTTTTTGTTTGTTTTATTTTGGGGTTTTTTTTGATAAATAGGTAGGGAAGAGTTCTTTCATTCAGCCAAGGATTTGGAATTCATCCATGTTGCCTGTATAAATAGCTAGTTCTTTTTTATTGCAGAATAGTATTTAACTAAACAAATATACTACCACTTGTATATCCATTTTCCTAGGGGTGGACATTTGATTCATTTTGAGTTTGAGGATATGGCAAGTAAATGTGCTATGTGCAATCATTTGCAAATATTTGTATGGGCATCTGTTTTTCTTGCTCTTGGATAAACACATGGGAGCGAGTGTGTTAAATGTCAGGTGTATGTTTAACTTTTTAAGAAATTGCCAAACTATTTCCCCAAGTGTTTGTACTAGCTGACATTCCAATCAACAGTGTATGAGAGTCCCAGTCGCTCAGCATCTTTGCCAATGTGTGCTGTGGTTAATTTTTTAATTTTTCCATTTTTACACAGGTACTATGTGATAATTCATTGTGGTTTTAATTTTCATTTACCTATTGGTAATCATATTAGGTATATTTTTGTGTTTTTGTTTGTCATTCATGTGACTTTTTTTTTGAGACAGGTTCTTGCTTTATGGTTCAGGCTGGCCCTGAGCTCAACCTCGAACTCACATCACAGCAATCCTCCTGCCTCTGCCTCCCGAGTGCTGGGATTACAGGCGTGAGGCACCATGCCTAGCACTGTGGTATGTGGTACTGGTTGCTGCTGGGGTGAGTCTCCACATCCAGTATTGTTATGTGGTTACCAGGTATTGAACCCAGGTCCTTGCACTTACAAGACAGATGCCGGAACCACTGAGCTATATCCCTGGCCCCCATTCATGTAACTTTTTTGGTGAAGTATTTAATCCTTTTTTTTTTTTTGTAGTTTTTTGAGACAGGGTCTTGCTTTATAGCTCAGGCTGGTCCTGAACTCAGCCCCAAACTCAGCAGCAATCCTCCTGCCTCTGCCTCCTGAGTGCTAGGGTTACAGACGTGAGCCACCACGCCCAGCACTGTGGTATGTGGTACTGATTTTAGGTGTGAGTCACCATGCCTGGCTTTGCTGTATGTGGTTATCCGGGATCAAACCCAGGACATTGTGCTTACAAGGCAGGTGCCTGAACCACTGAGCTAAATCTCCAGCCTTTTCCCATTTTTGACTATTTAAAAAATTGGATATTTGTTTTCATATTACTGAGTTTTTAGTATACACTATATATGTGAGGGGATGCAATTTCTTTGTCAATTATGTGACTTGTGAATATTTTCTTCCAGTTAGTCATTGCTTCTATTCCTTCAAGATGTTCTTGAAAAAGTAGAAATTCTTGGTTCTAATGAATGATATTTAATGGATTTGATTTTGGGTGTCATATGTAAGGAAACTAGGTTCATCCTGATTCACAAAGACCCATACAGTGTCAGAATACCCTGAACATATTTAAGTGGCATTCAATTATGTACAAGGCCTGACTGAGTCTTTCTGGAGTTCATCCTGCTGTTCACTTCTCAACCTGGGTGCAAGCATGATGGGAGGGCGGCCCCAGGCCTCGAGCCAGCAGTGTTGTGGGGTTGGAAGAGCCACTGAAAGAGCACCAACCAGAAATCACCCAAACGGAAAGACTCTCTGGCTCCCACTGCCATTGCCCAGGGCTTGTGATATGGCAATGTGTTCCCTTGTCACCCTGGCATATCTGTTGCTCTTAAAAAGCAGCAAAAATGACATCCAGCTTTTCCATCGTCTCCTCAGGGTACTGTTACCAATACCCCGAGGTGGCTGTGGTGGTACACAGTGAGAGCTGATTCTGGGGAACCCGGAGGGACTGTTTTCAGGGAGACTTGGGGTGAAGACTGGCATTTTTCTCTTCTCTGTGATTTCCCCTAGAATATTTTGAGCTCACGTTTTAATGGTGTACGATTCAGAGGGGAATTTATTTTTTTAGCATCAAATGTTGAAAAATCATCTCCAATGAATTGTGCATTTCTGTTGTATGTGTATGTGTCTGTTTGTTCATCTGCCTATGTATAGGTCAATACCACACAGTCTTGACTTTGAAACTTTACAAGTTGAAGCTAAGTAGTGCAGACTAAGTCATATTTTTCAAAAATAGTTTTGATTATTTTATACATCTGTCTGTCTGTCTATCTCTATCTATCTATCTATCTATCTATCTGTCTATCTATCTATCTATTTTTGTGATACTGGGGATTGAACTTGGGTCCTTGTGGTTGCAGGGTAGGTGGAATACCAATTAAACTAAATCCCTGGCCTGTTTTGGTTATTTTGTATTCTTTCCATTTCCATACACATTATAAAATCAGTTTTTCAACTGTACAAAACCAATCTGCTAGAATTTTGACGAAGTTTGCATGGAATGTAGACTGCAACCTGGGAATAATGGTTTAACATATTGAGTCCTCCAAACCATGAATATAACTGTTCATTTCTGTTTTTAAATTTCTCTCACAATGTTGATGCCAAGTTTGTAGTTGGCATCATTTTTTCAGTATGTTTATCTCTATTTCACATTGTTAATGCTACTGTAAATAGTATTCAGGAATGTCTTCAGTTTCAGTTGTAAGCAGTACAAACATAATTGACTTGTGTTAATTTTGTGTTGTACATGCCTGCTTGGATTACTTGTTACTCTAATGGCCTTTTTTATACATTTCACAGGATCTTCTGTGTTTGGAATCATTCTTTTTTTTTTTATTTTTATTGGTACATTACATATATGCATCATGATTGCACTCCATAATGGGGATTTGTACCAGTATAAGACACAATTTAATTCCTATTTTTTCCCTCCACATAGAATGGCTGCCATTTCAGAATTAGCCAGCAGCAAATGTTGGCGAGGCTGCGGAGAAGAAGGAACCCTTCTCCACTGTTGGTGGGACTGTAGACTCGTACAACCCCTGTGGAGATCAGTTTGGAGATTCCTCAATCCTCATAAGTGAAATAAATTGGAATCATTCTTGTGGCAAAGTTGAGTTTACTTTTTCATTTTCAATCTGGAAACTGGTGGAATGTTATACTGGCCTGGTGATACTAGCTAGAACTTCAAGAAAATGTTGATGAGCAGTGATCAGAGCTGATATCCTTGACTCATTTCCAACTTTAGGAGGAAATCGTTCAGTGTTTTTTCATTAAGCATATTAGTTATAGTTTTTATAGATGTTCATTACCAGGGGAGTAAGTTTTTTTCTATTCTTAATTTGCTGACTTTTTAACAAGTTGGAATGGATATTGAATTTGTCAAAAGATTTTTCTACATCTATTGAGGTGATAATATGGCATCTTTTAGTTTGATAATATGGTGAATTGCATTGGTTTTATAGAAAAAAAGTTAATATGTGCTCCTAGGATAAACAAAAAGTTTTTTAAATGGAGAAAGACATCAAGTTGTAATTGCATATAACTGATGTGCCTGCTTAGTTATCTTAGCACTGTTTATTAACTCATGATTAGCTATGATTATCTTTAGCTATGATTATCTTTAGTAAATCTCAAAAATTGTTTAATTTTGAGTGAAAAATCTTAAAATACATAAAAATCATGCTGACAATTTTCTAAGGTTAAATGAATGTATTTAATTCAGTCCTTTTAGAAATGAGAAAATATAAGTTTCTACATTTCATAAGCTTGTAGGCACATACAAATACTTAAGTTTTAGTTAAGGATAAAGTATTTTGTGTGATTCTACTTTTATTTATATACTTCTCTTTTTTTGTGAAAGAACATTCATTGGAATCCAGATTAAACTCCCTTTTTGAAGCATTTCCTCAAAGGAGGTTGCAAGATTACTCCTTCTGTGTAGACCGATGGTTTACTAAAGAGTAGACCTCCCCAAAAAATGATTAAACAATAATACCACCCATCTGCTACTGCCTCAGATAGAGGTACCAAAAATGTTTTCAAGACCAAGTTTCAATTTAAACTCAGGACAAGAAAGGCTTCATATCACCAAAGGGGAATTATAAGATTCCTCCAGGCCTCAGTAAGCAGCGGAGCAAATTGTACCTACACTGAGAAAGTTGCCCAGGTAAGAAGAGAGACAGCCTACCAGCCATCAGCGATTTCATGAACCAGTGAATCCAGAGAAGTAGACTGGAAAGAATGTAAGTCTCTGGCAGAAATGAAATAATTGAGTTAGTCCTCAGGGTATTAAGGCAACATATAAACAAAGGCTAGGGATTTTTACAATATGGTGGCTAGTAGTGGAGGATTTGGCTGCAAAGGAAATGATTTAATGTTTCCTTTCATTTTTGTTATGGTCCTTTTTTCAGTTTTCTTATTTGGGTTATTATGAGATGATATAAATAAAACAGCTAGTACATTGCTAGAACATAACTGTAAAAGGAGAAACATGCCATTTATAACTTAAACTGCTTGCTAAGTAAGGATTCTGTTCAATAGAAGAGTGCCTGGTGCTACTGAAGCTTCAACAGGCTTGGGTGTGGTCACAGTAGGAGTTGGGGAATGTTTATTTCTCTGTGTTTTGTAAGAGCAGAATGTGGAGTTTCTGCAGCAGCTTTGGTGGAAAAGAAGCAAACAAATGGAAATGAGTGGTGGAAACTGATAAGAGAAAAAAAGGCTGAACAAGGCCAGTGCGAGTGAGAGTGTGTGTTAGAGTACTTTCTCAGCCAGGTTGATAGGTAGCATTTCTTACAGGCATGTCATATGGAAACGTTCTTCATCTTCCATAAGCCAACTAGATTTTGAGGCAATCTTTTCACTTGTAGTGCCCAAAGTAATGTTCACATTCAAAGTTAGTTCCAATACTAAGGGCTTACAAATCACCTGATAATGACCAGCACCTCGACCAATTCCACTTTCTTCTGCAGGATTTTTCTCCCTTCTTCCTAGGATATGATACAAGTTCCACATTGAAGGGAATTTAACTGTCATTCAGGTCAGTGGAAGACAATAAGTAAGTC